>CABEEJ010001822.1:93334-123882 GCA_901482245.1 Timema douglasi
AAGTAAAGCGAGATCAGTACTGCCACTTGCTCACCTAATGGAAGAGCCATAATCGGAAGTAAAGCGAGATCAGTACTGCTACTTGCTCACCTAATGGAAGAGCCATAATCGGAAGTAAAGCGAGATCAGTACTGCTACTTGCTCACCTAATGGAAGAGCCATAATCGGAAGTAAAGCGAGATCAGTACTGCCACTTGCTCACCTAATGGAAGAGCCATAATCGTAAGTAAAGCGAGATCAGTGCTGCCACTTGCTCACCTAATATAAGAGCCATAATCAGAAGTAAAGCGAGATCAGTGCTGCTACTTACTCACCTAACGGAAGAGCCATAATGTTCGGAAGGGGCCGACTCAGGTAGAACATGAAATGATACTGTGTGACCGTGATGGCGACAAACCATTTTGTGAGCTGAAGTCCAAACATAGACTGGAGCGTTTGTCTGAGCATCTGGAAAGCACCGATCACAAACAATGCCAAAACAGACCTAACTGAAACAAAAATTTCATAAAAATTTAAAAAAATCATGAACTCACTTTCATGTTCACATGAACTAAGCATTCACTCTCTCAGGCTGGATCGCCAAATACAAGAGTACCAGGGTTCGAATTCTGGTCAGGAGTATTGAGAATAGTTTTTCCTAAATTGTTTCCCAGACTCCCTCCTTGTAAATGTGGGTACAATACCTCCAAAATTCTACCTTTTAAATTCCTTACACATTGAAATGATTAATATGTAAATATGCATAACCCAACCAAGTGAAAAAGAGCATCATAATATTCTGCGATTAAATTACTCTATAAAAGGATAAGTATTTCAACATAATATAACGCAAATAATGTGAAAATTTAGCTCAGGCAGTTAGTGTGTTTGTCTACTGAGCTAACGGTCCCGGGTTCAATTCCTGACATGGCCGGAAAAAATCATCATTTGTTAAATGTGGGTTTACACTTTCTTAGTGATGAATTAATAGCTGGGGAATGGATGTTGTGTCTGTCCTAGTATTAAGTTAGATTATGACAGGCCTAGCCAACCAGTAGTGGAGAATTAATGGCTTGAATAAAAAAGTGACCCAGGCCACAGGATGGAAACGGTAATGGATTTAAAGTAGAAGTAAACTGCAAATAACTATTGAGTTGGACTGCACACGACCTAACATTAATTTTTTTTTTTTAGCACCGCGTCTTACTACCCGTTCGGATTATACCCCTTAAGTACTAATTACTCTAATGGATTAGGAATTGAGAAGGTTGAATTAAAGGAAGTGAACCCGCATTTTCGTGGAGGGAGTGTGTAAAACCATTTAGGAAAAACCACCCCCAATTCACCCGACTGAGATTTGAACCTCGATCTCGTCCTCAGCAGTCGAGCTCAACACGACAAGCACGTTAGCCAACTACGCCACCGAGGCGGGTCTAACATTAAAAACAATAGTTGCTAAAATATTATTTTATTTCCTGAAAACTACACTAAAAGTTATTAATCATTATTTATTACCTAAATCAATTTGTGCTGTTATTTTTGTTGACTATTTAGGATTCAGGCTAATGATATAAAGCTAATCAAGGAAATAAATTATATTTTAAAGTTTTCAAAATATATCCGTATTTTTAATTTTGCTATACAAATCAAATTCATCATAATAAAGCATAAACAGGCTTTGTTTTGTGACCAAAGATGTAAAAACTCAAAATGCATTCGGTCACTGTTCAGAAAGATTCATATTCTAGAAAATACTTTATTTCCCCTAATGTGTGTAGCGCAATTCTTTTCCATATTTCCCACTTTTTCTACTTTTTAAAATTACTTTGTGCATTTTACATTTCCTTCTGGAGAGGAATTTTACAACAAAACTTGTGTCAAAGGATCAGGAAGTAACAAAAAATTGTCTAGGATAGTGTTTTGTCCAGCAGAAGCAGTTTAAAGTGTGATCTGTGTTTCTCTTTTCATTTTAACACCCTTCTTTTTCCCTAATCTATTAGTGATGATTCTTTCCTGTAACTTTTTCTATTAATAAAAATACATTTTTATGAGTTTTGTTAAATTATTATTGTTTTACATCCCTTCATTTTTAATCTTATTCCCAAAGATGAGAGATATTCAAAAATTAGAGTTTTTCATCCTTTCTGTAAATAAAAAGAAAAACTTTTATTTAAAAGTATAAAATTGTTTCACAAAAACATCAAACAACACTTTGAAGCCATACCATTTTGTTTTGTTTAAATTCGTCCTTTTTAAATTGTAAAAAGTTATTCGGACTAGTGATATATAGTGCATTCATTATCAGAGGTTTCAGGAAAAACAAATGGTCAATGGTTAATTTCTTATGGAATTAACTTAAAATTGTGATACTTTCAGCTGACTCTGATCGAGGATGTCAGGGCTCAATCCTAACCAGCTTTAATGGAAATTGTCTTTTCACATTGTAGTCTTCTAATCTCTTTCCAGAAAATGCTGGTGCCGTTATTTAAAATCAACTCTCCTTATTTTAGGTTCAAGCACTGGCATTAGAGTGTGCTATACAAAGATTAAACACTATAATTAGTAAGTGATGTACAGAGCAGAGCATACGTGTACCCATTGTCACATATGTAGGAGAAACGTGGAAAAAGAATGTAAGAGAGACTAGGATAGTAGAGGCCATGGGAATGAAGTTTGTTAATAGCGTGTTAGCTGTCACGAGAAGAAACAAGATGAGGAATGAAGTTCTCAAGATTTGGAGTACAAGGAGTAGACGAGATAGTAGAGGAAGCAAGAATGAGATATGTTCATGTAATGAGAATGGAAAAGAGAGGATGCCAAAGAAAATATTGGAAATGAAGTATGTAGGGTAAAGAATGCAAGGGAGGCCAAGAAAGAGATGGGAGGAGCAGATAACAGAAAGTGTTCAAGAGAAAGGAGCGGAATGGAATAAATTAAAGGAGGAAGAATGGTGGAAGGATGGAGGCATTTTACTAAACTGACCAGATCACATGCTGGAAACAGTTGATGCTGCTGATTATTATTATTATTATTATTATTATTACGATGATGATGATGATGATGATGATGATGAATCAGTATGGCCAACTTATATAGAGTTTAGTATTAAGAATCTAAAATATAATGATACCTATATATTGTAGTAAGAATTTACTGAGCCCAAGTAATTCCACCAAGAGAAGGAAAGGTGCTGATATGACTGAAACAGCGATGGCCCCGATAAACGTCCTAGGGACAACTCCTGGGAATTCATGGTGATCATACTACAACATAAAAAAAAACATTCCAGTCTTGACATGTTGAGCTACAGTCTGATTTTCGTATGAAGAACCTTTAATAAAACACAAACATATTTTCTGCTGTAAGCATTGATAACATTTTACTAACACATCAAAACGGACAGCACACACGACTTGACGTATAGATACATTAGATCAGATATCATAATTTTTCTAGATGTCAGATAAAATTATTTATAGAGGTAGAATTTAAAGCAAGCGTTCCAATATTTGCATGCGGGGAGAGTGGGAAACCATCTCGTTGAATAAAAAAATAATCTCAATACACACGGCCTTGATTCTAACCCTATCCTTTCCGTCACTGGCAATCCAGTCTACTGCAAGCTTCGCACCTTGGGCTTGCACCAACCAATGTTGTTAAAACGGTGACATGGGTTAAATTCACACATAGCATAGAGAGAGGATGGGAAAATCATAAGTGCGCATGTACAGGATTAATTTATTTCCATTATCTGTGATTGATATAATAGTTTCAAATGTTACAACGTTTCATGGTTAAAATAAATGCAGTTTCTAAAACCAAATTAGGTGTATGCCATCGTGCCTGACTCAAGTTATAGATATAGCTAACATGCGATTGCATCCTTGAGGTGATTTTTTAGCCACTATAATTTCTCATTCTCTCCCAAAGTGAATGAATGCTGTTCTATTGACTTTAAATTCATTCCCTGCATTCAATCTGAATCCTAATTCGATGATGACATCAACGCTGTTGCTGCTACAGTTATTGTACTATAGTATTACTAGTATAAAAATACAACGCACACCCACAGGTGTTATGTATATGGTATAGCAGGATGGGCGAGATGGTGGTGAAGATGACAATGGAGCCAAACCTGAGCCAGTGCCGAGTTTTACGCAAGCACTTAATGTGTTTGAGACCATGAGTGTGTTTGTGTAAGGTCGCGATATCACGGAAAGAAACCAAGCAAACCTTGTTAATAATGAAAGTTTATTGTTCAGTTTGGAAAGGAAAAGTTATATTAAAGCGGTGGTTCTCAAAACTTTTTTTTTAGATTGTACCCCTTGGTCATGACTAATTGTCTAATGTACTATCACAATAAGATTTCAATGACAAATATCAGATAGCCAAAGGAGAAAATTTCCCCTCAGTTAACTTGAAAATTCCCTGCCACTTTTGGTTCTCTTGTAATTTTGCCAATTATCCCTTAAGATGTGCTCGTGTAGCCCCTGAAAGTCACGCATACTCCAGATTGAGAACTACAGTAAGCCCACGGCTTCTTTGGTGGTGACTGACAGCTCACGGCTGACTTCTGACAGCCAACATTTAGGTATAATACCTCAATTTTGACTGTTTGAATTGACAGCTGCTAAACACATGTTTTTACAGTCATATGGTTCAGCGTAAGGATACATAATTCGGTCTAGTAGCTTTTCAAAGACGTTAGCTGTGAGCTGTCAGTCAGCACCAAAGAAGTCATGGGGCTACTGTACTGTATTAAGAAGATTAACAACTTTTTTTAAAAGGAGTAATGTGAAGTGGACTTGACAGTGAAAACAATAACATTACTTGTGTACTAAAAAGTTCTTAGTATGAAATTTAGACTGTACTTACTGTTGAGTTGAATACTCAAGTGTGAGTTGGAGTTAAATCAAAAACTCATTTTTATACCACTTACCATTGTGAGATTTTGTCTATGAATAAGCAGATCATGTGAAGCTTGAAGATTGAAACTCTCCTCTACTTTAGTGTATGGGCAATACAATAAATGAGCAGCCGTCACTAAAATCATTGCTTGGTCCATCTAAAACATAAAAAAAACTTAATATTTCTCTTTTTGAGATATTCAATGCTTTTAAGCAGGGTTGGCAAAAAACAGGTTTTTTAAATAAAAAAATGTTTGTTTTTTAAACTGCTTTTGTTTGTTTTAAAAATGTTAGAAACATGTTGTAAACAGTTCTATGAAATAGTATGTTTTAAACATATAAAAATATGTTTTAATATATACAATAATCATGTTTCAAACAAAAATAGTTTTGAAGGATTTTAAGATGGAGATGGTTTATTTTACAGTTTCAAGGTTATATTTGATCAGTGGTGTATTCTGTATGTTTTGTTTGTTGTGCTAAAATAACAAAAAGTGTTGAAAATAAAAGGAAGGTTCAGTTAATTTTAATTATGAGTTCCACAAGGCAGAAGGAAGGATTCAGTATGACAAGATTTTGTGGAAATCAGTAAGTTCTAATGGTAAAACTATATGGGCAAAATGTAATTATGTGTGGACCAGTAGCAAGGATGAAACAGCAGAGAAAGTCAAAATGTTCTCAGAGAAACGGTGCCATGCAATTTGAAGATGATACCGACTTAATCCTGGAGTATGACGATCAACGTGAAAATTCTCAAGAGTTCTGTAACGTTTACTGATTAGCAATTGACATTTACATCTAACATAAGCCACGGAAAACGTAAAGGGCCCAGGTCTCCTGGGATCGAGCATAGTGACGAGGATACACCTGGAGGATCTCTGGCTTGTACTGCACACATGACCTGATCGCCTACCACTGAGAACATAAGGAATGATTGTCAACTTAGTATAAATGGAAAACTGTTATAACAAGTGAATGATTTTGTGTATCTGGGCAGAATGTTCTAACAAATTGTAAAAGTGACAGACGGGTGAATGCATCTCGGAGAGTAGTTGGATGAATGTGGACTAATGCAAATAATGAAGTAGTATCGAAAGAGACAAAGATGGCGGTATATAAAAGTGTGTTAATGCCAACATTATTTTATGGATGTGAAGGGTGTGTTTGTCAGGAGAAATACAAGAGCAGGGTGAATGCATTTGGAATGAGATATCTAGGAAATGTGTGTGAAAAAACTCTTATGGACAGAGTCAGTAATGAATGGGGGGTGCTGAAGGAGTGCGGTTTGAAAGGGAACCCAATATTCCAATGTGAAAGAAGTGTCTTACGTTTGTTTGGGCATGTTGATAGGAAGAGTGTGGATGGAGTGATGACGCATTTTTGTAATAGAGTTAGAAAAATTATGTAGGCCTAAGGTATCCTGAAATTTACTATCACCAGTTAACATTTTATTATATTTGGATTGTTAGATTAAGAGATACTAGCAGAAGTACCAGGTGTTGCCCGGGTGGTCGTGTGGTTACTCAGGCAACACTTTTCTTTGCCTCAAACAGACAGAAAAAATATCTTCATTTTATTTAATTTGACCAAGTTTTTAATAAATTTAAAAAAAATCTAATCAAAAATTTAAAATTTCAGCGGTGCACGTGTAGCGGCATGGGAACATATTTTTTTCGGTTTGAAGTTGTTTAGCTACTGCCCGCAAACTAAAAATAATGCTATTTTCCTTGTATCAATTTTTTGTTTCAAACTAAAAAAAATTGATGGTCAAAAAATAGAGTTAGGCCTAAGCACTACACAATGGTGAACCCTCAACAAAACCACAAATAGGCTTAATCAATTATTTATAGTGATTAATATCATAATCACATAATGTTTCATTCAAAATTCTTCAAACAACCTGAAACAAAGGAAATTAACCAGCCTAACTCATATTGCTATAAATCAAATATAAAGAAGTCTAAACAGCCTAAATTTAAACATAAAAATATATATAACGTAAAGAATTACAGACATGTTTGACAATATTCTGAAAATTGAATTGCTCTTACCACAGGATTCGTCCCGTGCTATTTGTTTCATTAATATATGCAAGATCCTGTACAATTATATAGATATATATATAATTGTCGAATGGCTGCAAAAATGCCAACTACCGAGTCGCTGATGGCTGCGTTGTCTGATGGCTGTGATCTTAGATAATCACATGTTTATAAGCTGACGACTTCCACGTCTATCTCAGACTCTGCCTTAAACTATGAGTGAAGAATGACCATGGGCACGGGACGAATCCTGGATAGCTCAGTGGTAAGAGCAGTGGCGTACTAAGCCGAAGGTCCCGGGTTCGATTCCCGTGTCCAGGTGTCATTTTTCAATTTTCAGAATATGATATCTAAGTGGTGTTATCCTCACTAAAATGCATTAACAATAGTTTCGGCTATTTGTTTCATTAATGTTTGACAATGTTTAAGTTTCTATGAATCTCTAGTGCTTTACTGATTTTTTTTTTTAGTATAGGTATTAAAAATGATAAAACTTTATGAAGATTTTAAGTTTATAAATCTAGTAGACCTATTATTTAACTCACCATCTTCTTGGGTGTGTAAAATTATATCACTTAAATATATATATAGTTATATAACATTTCTATTTTATGAACAAAAGTTTGTGTCCTATTAGCAGAAATTCAATTAAATGCCAATGGAGAGTATAATGGGATTCAGCTACATTACAGTTTGGATATAATCTTATTGATGTGAAATAACTTTTTAACCTGCTATAAGATTAAGTGTTTAAACTAAACTCACCCCCATAGTCTTGAACACTATTAAAATATTTTTCTTAGAAAAGAAAGTGACTTGGATTTGTTCAAGTAATCATGAATTTAAATAAACATATGGGGTTGACGCCGATTTTATCTTTGTTTATACTCAATAGGCTAGCAGACGAATGATATGAGGGTGTATTGCAATTGGGCTGAACTATTCCACATCCACAATAACCTACACGTCCATAACCACTACATGAAAAACAAATATAACCAATAACAAATTAGTTCAGAAAATAATTATAGACGACAGTACATATGTTTAAAAATTAAAACGAGGTTATAAAAGTATAATTTAATTTCTCTATAAAAAAAAAAGTGTGCATAGGCTTAGACCCCCACAGACCTGATCAATTTGACCAAAGCTTGAGGAAGTACGGGATTTTTTTCAGGAAAATCCTCGTTTACACGTTTTTTAAGGCGCTACAGCTTCTAAAACAGTTTTGTTTAAGGCACTACATCTACTAAAACAGAATTTGTGTCAAAAGCACATAGCTGGGCCCTGATAGTAAATTCAATTCTCTATCCAACCATATAAGTGTGCATAGGCCTAGACCCTACAGATCCAAGCAATTTGACTAAAGCTTTAGGAAGTACGGGATTTTTTTCAGGGAAATACTCGTTTACACGTTTTGTTTAAGGCGCTACAGCCTCTAAGACAAATTTTTTGTCAAAAGCACAGAGCGGGGCCCTGATAGTAAATTTAATTCTCTATCTAACCATATACATATGCATAGGCCTAGACCCTAGAGATCTGAGCAATTTGACCATAGCTTGAGGAAGTACGGCATATTTTTCAGGAAAATACTCGTTTACACGTTTTTTAAGGCGCTACAGCGTCTATAAAACAATTTGTGTCAAAAGCACAGAGCGGAGCCCTGATAGAAAATTCAATTTTATATCCATCCATATAAGTGTGCATAGGCCTGGGCCCTAAATATCCGAGCAATTTGACCAATGTTGAGGATGTATGGGTTTTTTTTTAGGAAAATACTCATTTACCCTTTTTTGTTTAAGGCGCTACAGTTTTTAAGGCAATTTTGTTTGTCAAAAGCACAGAGCGGGGGTTGATAGTAAATTTAATTCTCTATCTAACCATGTAAATGTGCATAGGCCTAGACCCTAGAGATCTGAGCCATTTGACCAAAGCTTGAGGAAGTACGGCATATTTTTCAGGAAAATCCTCGTTTACACGTTTTTTAAGGCGCTGCAGCTTCTAAAAAACAATTTGTGTCAAAAGGACAGAGCGGAGCCCTGATAGGAAATTCAATTTTCTATCCAGCCATATAAGTGTGCATAGGCCTGGACCCTAGAGATCTGAGCAATTTTACCAAAGCTTGAGGGAGTACGGGATTTTTTTCAGGAAAACGACGAAAAAGACGAACAAACCAATCCATTTTCGGACTATTACAGAGTTTGAATGTTTGTTTTAATATAAGCAGTGATGGGTGAGTTATCTAAAATAAAACACCACGTGATGTCATTTTTATAAATTAAACAGTAGTTTATTATTCTCAACATGATAAATATGATAAATTACACGTGTGAACAAATTTCTTTAATTCATATTTTCATTAAAAATGAATCATTTGAAATGATTCACTGAAATTAACACTCGAGAACACGGCTTTAGGGAGAACTAGTGTAATGGGTGACGTCACACGCTCAGCCAATCAGATGTATTTATCCAACTGGCGCTACCTTCTATTCTCTTTACTAATAATCTCTGCTCTTTACATTGGACTTATTAACTGGTTTTTACTTTTTAATGTTAACCTGATCCGTGGTATAAGTATCATGCCGCGAAAATTACCTTAATACAATTATATATTTTGTGCACTCTCTGAACCAGGTTTGTATACTATTGTTAGAAACTAATCGGCTTGCAATATTCTATAAAAGTTGTTCTGTATAATATTACACGCTAGCAGTTTTCGTGTCGGTGTTTTAATTTAGAAAGCATGTTATTGTAAAAGCGTTTCACCCTATGTAATATCCACTATTAAAAGGTGTCTGCATGCTCACTATAAATAAACTATTTGAAAATGTTAATTAGATATCTTATGTTATAATACATCTTGGCAGTTACTATCCATTAAAACAAATAGTAGTTAGAAAACTGTTTTAACTCATGGTTAAAAACCTTACCTGAGGCCTTCAATGTTATTATTTCAATAAGACAAAAAACATTTCATACATTAAAATACTATACTGTGGTTGGTTATTTAAATAATAAATATGTCTATCATAATACATGACATCTTCATGGAAATAACTATTATTTATAGGTAGCGTATTAATATAAGTGTTTATTAAAAAGTTTTATTAATCAAATGAGGCTATCGGCTTGTATAATTCATAATAAACATCCCAATTTAGGTGTGGTTTATTCACTAGTTACATTTAGGAAAGTTAGATCGAATTAATTGGGTAGGCCTATAAATTGTCCTGAACTGGCCAAATTATTTTATATATATACTCTCACACTTTTAACAGTAAATTATCAATAAATTAATATAAATCTTAACATACAAAACCTTAACAAATAAGGAACAAAAACAATGCCAATACATACCCTCCATTTTAAATCAAAATTTAAATAGCTACAAAATTACACATTGAAAAAGTAGCCTATCCCCATTTAAAAATTACTTAAAATAACACATTACAATAAATCTATATATTCACCTACTTAGTAATCAAATAAGATTTGCCATGTGGTAATTTTCTAAACCAAATCCCTTTGGTTATTTCACAGTTACTACACCAAGGCACATTGGTGGTCGTTCATTGACCAAAGGAATGGATTTGTAGTGAGACAGAACACTTTATTAAAGTGATAATAATAAAATACCTAAAACAAATAGTAATTTAATTTTTTTCTATATAGGCCTACTTATTTCTCTAAAGACATTAACTAGCAATAGGTCTAATTAAGCCATCTTATTATAGTTAAAACTGAAAAGTAATTAATCACCCCTCTGCCCCTCCTTTGATTGTAACTGTCAAATCCACAAAATTTCAATACCAGTATTAACCTACTAGGTACCGCTATCGCTACCAGTGGGGCCTAGCATCTTCATCATTATTATTTTACCATCATTATCAAAGCACTCAACATAACCAATATTGTGATTTTATTGTATTAAACAATAATAGTGACAAAGAGGGCAAGATTTTCATCAATTTTTCTTTGTAACTTACTAATATTTTGGTAAATTAATTATTTGGTCATCTTAATGACAAGAATAACAAGTTTTCAATAACATAAAAATGAATAATTAATATTCTTCAAAAATTGTATATATATATATAATTTTTGAAGAATATTAATTATTCATTTATATATATATATATATATATAGGCTATATATATAGATAAACGTATAAATTTAAAACAAAACTCGCCTAAGTCACAGCAGAATACAATTTCTACCCTGCATGAAATCACATTGCAAACCCCAAATCTTGTCAACAGTTTTTTTTCACACACCCTCTCAGTTAAAACTCTCACTATAACTTTGCCTGGTATACTCAACAAACTAATTGCCCTTTATTCTTACTACCTTTGCACAAAGAAATGAAAGCATTCTCCCAGTCATCAGGAACATTCAAAATCCCAGCACCTAGGCATACATTGAACAACTCACACAATCTGATAAATAGTACACCACATACCACACATAAGCATTTCACTTGTGATTCCAAATACACATAGCTTTGCCGTGTTTTAACACTTTCATAGCTTTTAACACCTCAGGCTCATTAATACTTTTGTACCACCTCGAATGTTGTTCTTCTTTTTGTGCCACACTCGCCATTGGTCAAGCATACTCTGCGACACCGCCGGTTCTTGTTACGCTCAAACAGTATCAATATGCTACTAATCCCATAATAATCTTACAGATGTGTTGGACTGCTATGAATGGCACATAATAATATTAGGAAGATGTATCAATCACAAATTAACACTTACCTTTCTTTATAAGCATGAATTATTAAAATACATTCACCCGGTTCACGTGTATTCAAGACTTCATTTATCTCATTCCAAAACTGCACTTTCACAATCTCTCGATCACCCTTCTCCGGAGTACAACCAGCAACCAACATAATTCTACGAATGTTTATTTTCATACATGTATCCATAGAAGACTAGATGACACCAACTCTTACCTTCTCACAGATAGCTTAGCTTTTGGGCTTAGGATTAAACCTATCCCCTGACTTCCCCTTACCCATTCATCCACACCTGACCACAGTGCCAGGATACCATCACTCGTCATCAAAGCATCTTTCCCTTTCAGCTTGGTTTCACGTACACACACAATATCAATTTTCCTTCTAATCATTTCCTCTAACATTTCATTCTCTTTATCACACACTCCTTTAACATTTCATTCTCTTTACCACACACTCCTCTAACATTTCATTCTCTTTACCACACACTCCTCTAACATTTCATTCTCTTTATCACACACTCCCTCTTTACCACACACTCCTTTAACATTTCATTCTCTTTACCACACACTCCTCTAACATACCATTCTCTTCACCACACACTCCTCTAACATTTCATTCTCTTTACCACACACTCCTCTAACATTTCATTCTCTTTACCACACACTCCTCTAACATTTCATTCTCTTTACCACACACTCCTCTAACATTTCATTCTCTTTACCACACACTCCTCTAACATTTCATTCTCTTTACCACACACTCCTCTAACATTTCATTCTCTTTACCACACACTCCTCTAACATTTCATTCTCTTTACCACACACTCCTCTAACATTTCATTCTCTTTACCACACACTCCTCTAACATTCCATTCTCTTTACCACACACTCCTCTAACATTTCATTCTCTTTACCACACACTCCTCTAACATTTCATTCTCTTTACCACACACTCCTCTAACATTCCATTCTCTTTACCACACACTCCTCTAACATTCCATAGCTTTGGTCATCTGAGGCTAATACTGTACAGTATCTTTTAGTAATTAGTTTAGCGTAGACCATGTTACTAGCCTTGATCGTACCCACACCCATTAAGTCTTGGCCTGAGTGCCCTTGCACTGTTCCTATGAACCAGCAAAGCAATAGTTAGCATATTATTACAAACTATTCCACCAAAACAAAATCTAGTCTTCCAGGTGTCAACAATAATTTCCTTTTCTTGGAAAGTATTTAACTAAAATACCCACTGTAGTGATGAAAACACTGTTTTAATCCATATTCCTATTATCTTATTTTGGTCCTAATCCATTCCTCCTTAAAAACAATATTTTGAGAAATACAAATTAATTCACTTGAACAATATTATCGATTACAACATAATTCGTTGATGCATGAAAGGTTATCTAGTTTGTTAGGTTGGGATAGTTTTCATTACAGGTACATCAACATGTTAATTACTGTACACCAAAATATATAAAATGATTGCATGCTTAAAAATATCTCCAATACCACTGGCATTTATTAGTTGTGGGATTCCCATTATCAAGGCACATCAACTATCCCCAAATGTTTGTGTGCATCTTGGTTACAGTAGTATTGTTTTGATTTTAAAATTTCTCAATTTTCTAGCAATATTTATTTTGTTATTGTCAAAGTACACAGGTTTATAGAAATAATTAACCAGTTTTAGACTTGACAATACATGTTATAATAACTAAGAACATGACTCAACTGCTACACAAGTTCATAGACACAGATCTTCTAAAAAAAAGGACACATTTAACAGTGGTACCAACCTAAACTAGAATATCACCGCATAGGATTGCCTATTTTAACAGATATTATTGGAATACTTCTATTTTTGTTTATTAGCATTGCATCTTACTACTCGTTCGGGTTATACGCACTTACGCTAATGTGTAATGGTAGGGTGATTGTGAGATGAAATGAAGGACCTACAGTTTAACGTGGAATCCGAACCACGGTGGAGGCCTGGCTTTCCCCACATTCACAAGATGTCTTGTCAGAGGTGAAGGAAGGGTTTGGTAATAAGATAAATCTGTGCCGGGACCGAGGGTTGAACCCCGGCCGCCAGCACAGAAGTCTGACACCTTACCCCTAGACCGCCAGTTCACCTGACCGCTCTCTTAAAGTTAAATCCATAGAACCAAGAATGTCCTTAGAAAATTGGGTATTAATATGATCCTTAATTATGGTCGGCCTATACACAATAACATCTTCTTCTGCTTTTAAATCTGCTTTTGAACAAGTTTTATTCAGGTTCTGTTTCTGACACATTTTTTTTTTACTTAAATTATAACTTGAAGGCAGCTTTATCACATATTTTAGAATTATTGCATCATTGAAATTAAAAGAAGTTTCTTCCTAACCAATTATAATTTAAATGCTAGTTGTCTACACTACTTAACATGTTAAGTATATTTTGTGAACAGTAAATTATGAGTCAATACCTCTGTGAAGCTAAGGAATATTTTTAGTTTACATGATAAATACTTTAGAGGACCACCTTGGTGGTTACACGGTTTAAGGTGTCACTCTCGCGACAGTCTGGACTGCATATGACTAGGAGATTGGGGTTTAAATCCCTGTCAGGTGTACTGAGGATAGTTTTTCCTTAGTGGTTTTCCACTCTCCCTCCATTCAAATGTTGGCACATTACCTCTAAAGTCAACCTTCCTCATCCTTACCACATTAGTATAATAATTGCATAAGTGTACAATTCGAACCGGTAGTAAGATACAATGCCTAAAAAAATACTTGAAAGTATTACACTTTTTAAGAAGTGATAAGCTTAGATAATACCAGTAACTCACCTTATAAAAAAAACACTTATCTAAAGTGTGTTCCACAAACATGTTATACCTAAGCTGCCTTATCAATTGATAATGACGCAGACTTATTAGTCAGCTTGAAGCAAGGTTGAGTGCTTGCTTTCTCTTGTGTGCCCTAGTGGAAGTGAGTTGTACTTTATACGAGCTCAAAGTGGTGAGTCACTGTTCTTTCATTTTGTAATCTATTAAAAAGTGTAACATTTTAAATCTTTTTATTAAATAATTGCAATAATTTACCTACTCAGCCAAGAGCATTTTTTGATCCCCAATTTATTTAATTCCTTTGCTAGAACACAAAAATAACCTTCAATAAATCCTCATGTTGAGGAAATAGATGAAAAATATATTATTTGCTTAGACATGTTATTATTTATAATTAGTAACTTAATTTCTTATAGTGAGTGTTTTAAATAAGACTCCTTTCAATCATATTAAATCTCATGTCACAACATTATTCTGTCTCAACTTGTGTTGTTTAATTATTCGGACAAGATAATGTATTATAAAATGTTGGGTGTGTGTTATACATAAACTTTTGTAATTACCGGTATCATCATCATCATTATTATTAGCACCACGTCTTACTACCCGTTCGGGTTATACGCACTTATGCTAATGTGTGATGGTAGGGTGATTGTGAGATGAAATGGAGGACCTACAGTTTAACATGGAATCCGAACCACGGTGGAGGCCTGGCATTCCCCACATTCACAAGATGTCTTGTCAGAGGTGAAGGAAGGGTTTAGTAATCAGAGTTACCGGTATCAAGTTTCTATATTTCACATTTGATCAAAAGCAACAAATTATACTTACAGTTATATAAATACATATTCCATCTCATAAAGGGTAGTAAATATTATAATTTGGCAACTAAAACACCACTTCTAGACTTTTAGATAAACAGCTTCTTAAATTTTGGAAAAATATTGTAAACTCTCAGTATCTTTTAATGAAATTTTAATTTCACTTTTACATAATAATACCAATTGTTCATTTTTTTATTGGGGTTGGGGGAAGACAATAACATGATTATTTACAAATATAAATTTAGCATGAGCCAACTTTAAATTTGTCAGAAACTGCACTTCTATAATAATGGTTATGATAAAGATACTAACAAAAATTACTCAAAATTAATTTTCTATCAATTTAATAACCGGCCCTGAAGTATAATAATCAGCGCACCTGGCTACCGACCTTGGGGTCCCAGGTTTGCTTCGGCTAGTAACGTGGATATTTTTCCCAGGGTAGTTATACCAATGGTCACCACATTATGGCTGATTGGGCTTAAGTTGGTTTTAATAGTTTCCACTGGTTCCACACTCATACTCACTATCATCATTGGGACATGGAAAGTATGCATGATTAATACATGGGCATACCTTAGGCAGCGGTACGTAAGTACCAGCTAATACTCCCACAAACTGGGCCATGAGTGAGTTAGCCCCGACATGCGTATAGCAATTCAAAAATCATCTTTTTGATGAACTCTTCTCTCTAATAAACCTAACAAGTAATGTTTCATGGGTGGGCCCAAGGACCGCCAGGGGAGGTACACCCTCCTTTCAGTCAATGTGGTACTCCAAGCATAAACATTACCATTGATATTACTATAATAAGCTGATGATTTTGTGTCCCAACGGGTGCAACTGTAAAGCTGGCGTCCGCGATCAAATGAGCATTAATAGAAACCAAATGTATTGTTTTCAAAGATTGTTAAATTTCCCTCCTAAGGGAACTCGTGCATGCTATAATTAAGGGTGTCTACCGTCCGGGAAAGTTAGGGAAAAGGGGAATTAACTGGGAATTTGAAGTGATCAGGAAAAAATGGGTATAAGTTGGGAATTTGGTAAATTCCAATAAAAATCTGGGAAAATGTTTTACTCAAAATATGAAATATAATAATCGTTAAATCAGTATAATACAAATTTAAAAAAATGTTTATTTAGATTTTAAAAGATATTATTATTCATAAAAAAAGATTAATAAAAAAATAAGGAAGGAACCAGGGGGAGGAGGGCAGTTAGAAGGATGTAACTTACTTTTTAGTTGGGAATTTTAGGAAATGATCAGAGAAAAATTCCGGAATTTCATTGGTCAAGTGGAGTAGACATCATGTAATTGGTCATGGGCTGAATTGAGTTCCAAACTAGTAAATATAAAATTACCCCTTTCAATTAACCCTTTTCCTTCTAAGACACTGAAATTTATCTGCTTTGGCTTTCAATTACTCGCCTGGGAGTAAGTCTTTCAAAGAAAGAGAGGGATGAATGGTTAAGACAAAACAACATTCACTCTTGACACTACAGGTCAAAGCCACAACTTTTGTTTGTAAAAGGTGACCTGGCGGTCTAGGTGTAAGGTGTCAGACTTCTGTGCTGGCGGCCGGGGTTCAATCCTCGGTTCCGGCAAAGATTTATCTGATTACCAAACCCTTCCTTCACCTCTGACAAGACATCTTGTGAATGTGAGGAATGCCAGGCCTCCACCGTGGTTCGGATTCCACGTTAAACTGTAGGTCCTCCATTTCATCTCACAATCACCCTACAATTGCACATTAGCGTAAGTGTGTGTAAACCTAACGGGTAGTAAGACGCGGTGATAATAATAATAATAATAATAATAATAATGTTTGTAAAAACTAAACAAACATATTGAGAGGCAAGGGTTTAAATCCCCGGGATGTTTTTCACTTGTGGCACACCGATTGAGAATCCCTGCTCTAAATTGACTAAAGGCATTCACTTTGCCAACACAATAATTTAATTTATCATATATTTCATTCTAGTGCTCGTTGCAGATGTCGTTATTTAAAACTCTCCAGAGATTTATTGCTAGTAACAAAAAAAAGAGTTGGTATTTGAATCCAGCGACAATGTAGTGACATATTCTTTTTGCATCATATGGCAGAATTTCAATTATGGATCTTTTGTAGTGTGTCATACGATCATCCGCACCACCATCTCGCGGACGGATATGATGAAACACCCTCAGAGCCCCGTCATAGCGTCTTATTCACTTGATAATCTATTCCTGTGTGTGTGTTATAGTTGCTAAAACTTTGAAATTCTTGTGATTTACATTCTTGCAATCGGTAAGTTTCAATAATATATATAATATTTCTTGAGAGTATTAGTATTTATTTATCAATGAAATAGGGGAGGTGGAATGGTTATAGCTTTTTCATAGCTTATGATTTTATGAATAATGTATTATTGGGACTGAAATACTAGTTAAATTTTTATGGTTACATTATGTAAACACAATATATATATGTTTTTTAAGAATATGGAAGAGTTAAGACTAGTACATATTCAAAACACGCAAAGAAGGCAACACCGGGAAACCCATTTGAACCTCTTGAAATTGAGTTTAAAGCTCTCTTTCACATGTTGATAAGATTTGGCTCTTGATCTGTGTGACATGCTTTCGCCACATTTGGAAGGCCGTCGCGGTAACCATTTACCTGTCCATACACAGGTAATAAAATATCAACCGTATAATGGGTTTAATGTTACTATCTAAACAAAAATTATATTAAGACTAGAGGTCCTTTTCTAACATCAACTCCATTGCAACTCGCTTGTCAATCATTACATTGGTGTTCAATTACTTCATGGTGATACCAACCCTGTAATATGCATAGCTAATTAAGCTGCCACTGTTGCCAACATATTCTATTCCGACAATAGTGTCTGTCATTGTTTACACTTCGTCATACGAGGGCCGTTATCCCACAGGCGTCATGGCATATGATGCGCTGACATGAAAAGCTCCATAATCACCATGCTGGTAATAGAAAGGTGTGACCATTTAAAAAGTGCTACTAGATAAAGTCTGTTCACGGTAGGAATTGTTTTCTGAAAGGCCTTTTTACCTACCAGAAATCTATTATGTAGTAGGATATTGGTAGGAAAAAGGACCTTTCAGAGAGTAGTTCCTAGCGTGAATGGATTATACCTATGACCCGCCTCGGTGGCGTAGTTGGCTAACGCGCTTGTCGTGTTGAGCTCGACTGCTGAGGACGGGGAGATCGAGGTTCGAATCTCGGTCGGGTGAACTGGGGGTGGTTTTTCCTAAATGGTTTTCCACTCTTCCTCCACGCAAATGTGGGTTCACTTCCTCTAATTCAACCTTCCCAATGCCTTATTCATTATAGTAATTAGTACTTAAAGCGTATAACCCGAACGGGTAGTAAGACGCGGTGCTAAATATAAATATATATATATATTATACCTATGCCTATATAGGTGGTGTTAGTTGTTTTAAGAATAGATGGTCCTCCTTTTTGAACCTGGTAACCCTACTTGAAGGTATTTAGCCAGTATGCAAGAACAAAACTGAGTGTGTCATTAGCACGGTGATTTGTCCAAGAAGTGACATCATAACGTGAGTGGCACACAAGTGCAGTCCTGAGCACACTACTGTGGCACTACTGGCTCACTCACACTTCCACAACTAAAACTAATCCATTCATACTATTGTGACACGTTTGGAAATACAATTTGTTTGCAGGTTAGCATTTTGTTTACTTTAAGCTATTAAGTTACGCTTTGTGTAAACACTATTTTGGCAGGTGTGGACTATATATATAGAGTGTACTTTTCAAGTTTAAGTAATTGTATAATATTGCTAGTTCCATAGGTCAAACGTTATACATTACTAAAATTTAACAGAATTTAAGTACCTGCATTTGCTAGGCTTGATTAGTTAAAAATAATATAGGTTGTTTGAGAATAGTTTTGAATATTAATAAATGCCCCTAATGTGACAGGCGCTATGAATTAGATAAAGAGGGAATGTGCCAGCATTTACCCGAATAAGAGATGGAGAATCCTACCCACCCTGAATGCACTCTGCCAGAGATCGAACCGACTAGCAGGCTGAAATTAGTATGGTACACCCTCTACCGGTAATTAAGATAAGTTGAAATTATATTGTTAAGGGCATAGAGAATTAACTTTATTTTCCTTTATGAAATTTCAAAAGGAGCCCCTTCTGGTTTTCTGGTCCTTCGTCTTTACATTGAAGATTGTTATTATTATTAATATTTATAATATTTAGCACCGCGTCTTACTACCCGTTCGGGTTATATGCTTTAAGTAACAATTACTTTAATGGATTAGGAATTGGGAAGGTTGAATTAGAGGAAGTGAACCCGTATTTGTGTGGAGGAAGAGTGGAAAACCATTGAGGAAAAACCACCCCCAGTTCATCCGACCAAGATTCGAACCTCGATCTCCCCGTCCTCAGCGGTCGAGCTCAACACGACAAGCGCGTTAGCCAACTACGCCACCGAGGCGGGTAAGATTGTTATTGTTATTCATGGCAGTTTGGGGTTGTCCTTACACCGGCCACCTCGATTTCAATATTCCACCACGCCATTAAGTTGTTTATTCTTCTAGTTTTGGATATTTTAAAAACCCCTTATTTCATCGTGTCCCACCACATTCCTGGCGAATTTATTCTTTTATATTCCCTAATATATTTTGCCTACTTCTGCAGGAATTTAATTTTAAAATCTAAAATCTTCAGACCTTTTATGTTTACTTAGCATAATCCCTAGACCAACTTGCTAAATTTAATTTCTCTATCACACCTAAAAGGGATTTTTTATATATCCTCTTATTTCCCTTATATCCCAGGGTCCTATTTTTAAATTCTTCTGGTTATTTTAAGTGGCCCGTTTACCTTCCTTCTGAATTTAGTTTTTTTACCATACTGAAAGTAAATTGTTTCTATTAATTTTGGAAATTTGAAGCCTCTTTAAACCCTTTTACCCATTTGTACACTTACCACATAGAAATTTCAAATTTTAATAAGATTTGTTTGGTTATTTGAAGTTAAGGCCGGTACACACAGAACGCTAAGCTAAGAATTGCTCTGCAAACACTTTAGATAAATAGCACACCATATATTTAAATGTGTTGGTTCACACAGAAAGCTAAGCTACGCCGCGCAATGTTTTTTCAAATTCCTGGCCGGGAATTTTTACATCTCCCATCTTGAGCCATTATAACACTCCACAAAATCTAAAGCTGTACGAGTGGGTGCTAGTTTATAGATACTTATAACTTCTCCATACGCTTCAGAGTGTAGTTAGTTTATTTTCACATGAATTTAAATTTACAGTTGAGCCAGTTTTGTCAAACGTGTAAACATTGTACATAATATACATTAAATAGACAGTGTGCACATATATTCATACATTTTGATATGATCATTTAAAACACGTCTACTCCATTAAACACCCAAGCGTGGTAGTGCTTCTACAAGACTAGCGTCTTGCTAAGCTGAGGACTGTGAACCCCGTAGTTTCTTACTCTTGAACCCAGATCACTACTTGATTTCTTTCCATCGGCCAATGGGGTTGATTTCTACGAGCGCGAAGGCTTTACTCTGCACCTACTATTAATTACTGCGTAATACAACCCGGTAATAAACCATGCTTCTGACACGTGCAGCTAAACGAAAGAAAAAAAAAGAAACATAGCTGTAGTTTAGAAAAGATAAGTTTAATTTAAATTAACTGAAAAGAAGAAATATGAAAATATTTACTCTAAAATATGATATCAAATATTAATAAAGACAGGAAAATCGATATCATTACACCATCTTATGTTATGCATGCGCATAACATAGCTCGGGCTCCATGTTGGACAGACACAGTGCTGGTTTGGTGAAAATAACCAAAGAATTGGAGCTTTGTTTTCAGTTTGTTTCACATGTATTTAAATATTATTCTATTTAGGTTTTATTTTTAATAAATGTTTTTAAATTAAAATGGAAGAGTTATTTGAGCAAGTTAAACCTCCACCTCCTAAATTTTCCTCATCTTACAAAAAAACTGCTAACAGCAGTTCGTCAGTACTATCATCTGAACTTAAACAAGATATTTTGGAGAACGCCTTCATAAGTAAACTTCACTGGATCAGACCAGAAAGAAACAACACTGAATTCAAGAGGGGAAAGGGGGACCATTGCTTAGCTTAGCTTAACATTCTGTGTGTATCGGCCTTTATACTTCATTCTTTCTGCCAAATTAAAATTTTCTACCACACTTAAAATTCTTTTTTATGAACCCCACCCTCTATATTTCCTAGAGTCCCATTTTGAAATTGTCAAACTTTTATGGTTATTTGGAGTGGTATCTCTCCTTACTTGCCTGATGAATTTCAATTTAAGGCTGAGCCTACCCATAAATGCACGGTTCTAAACAAAAAGATGTTTTTAAAACAATATTTAATAATTCAACATTGTTATTTTTATTTATTTTAGTAACATATCTGGGCATCTTTCATAATTCTTATGGGATTTTCAAACCATGCTAAAAATAGTTATTGAAATATTTTCTTTAAAATGCTAGTATTTTAAATGGGAAAACAAAAATTATTAATCAATATATTTATTTTCTTTGTACAATTAAGCCAGAGTGTTTGTTTATAACATATTAGTTAATGAATAATTTATTTTTATTTTTAAAAGTGTTTTTAAATTTGGGTTACTTTTAATAATCACAATGATATTGAGCTCTAACAACTCCCAAGTCGACACTCTAGTAAAAATACATGGTTTTAAATACTACTTTTCCTTCTAAAAATAGTTATCTTAGTTGATAATAGGTGTCCTTAGAATGATCGGTACCCATTTATAAGCTAGTATCGTTTTGCAAGCGTTGGCTAACCTGCTGTATCGGAAGCCACGTGGCAGTGGAGGGTGAAGCTAATCTCTATGACCTTCTTGAGTCCAAGAAACATTAATACCATGTACAATGGGATAAGAAGGGCCAATGTCCAACTATGAAAATTTGCGTGATTAAATATAAATATCTTAATATATTGAGTAACTAAAATACTCACAAAGTCCTAACTGCTGTGTGAATAAAGATAGTTGGTCCCAACTTACTTCAATGAGAGTATTACTCTAGTCATACATTATTTTCAAATAAAAAACCACATGCTTCTCCATACACAAAGTTTTATGACATTAGCCCTTATTTACCTGAGGCAGTAAAACATGTAAAATTCTTCACTCATATCCTACATTCTTTCATGGGTTTTCTCATTCTTGAGCACTACACATTGTAATAATAAGTTTTAATATTCAGAGTATATGAAAACTACTTTACATTGAATTTTTAATCCACTTGGAATGTTATTTTTCAAAAAATGAATGAACCAAGTTTTAGGTAGTCAAAATGTGAACATGTTAATTTTATTAGCTTGTTAAATGTGATTACTTTTAATTTGAATCTGTTGCATTCTCGTAGTTTGTGCGCTCATTTCAGAAGAAATGTATCGAATCCTGAACAATAAGTACCCACAGTGATTACTTTTTATATAATTAACAAAATGTGACTTTTTTTGCTTTCGAACAAGATCCAATGGATTGTAATACTTTTTAAGTTGGAAAAGTATTTACACAATATTGTTTTGTATATTTGTGAATAACAAGTTTGTGAAGCATGGGTCGATGGAAGAAAGGGCGCACAGAGAAACTCAAAGATATAACTGATTATTTAACTGCTTGTCGTAAAGGGCAAGTTTTGTTTAATCATATTACTGGCATTTAGGCTATTTGTATCTACTAATTTAAGTACAACGGATGAGTAGCGATACTATTTAATTCACTGTATAAATAATATCAAAATTAAGATACAAATAAATACTTCAATATATAACAATCTAGTGATTATTCTGATGTTTCAAGTACTTTTTTTTAAAGCTTTTAGCTGAAAGTAAATGTTACCAACACTCTGAAATGCACTTGTAGTATGCTCAAAATCTCTTGTGCCGTGTAATAGTTCGTATCACGCTAGTACTAAGTAATTTCAACCTTACAGGGAATCGAACTAGGAAAGTTACTAGAACTGATTAATTTACGCACTCGGTGATCAGTCATAGCGCTTTAGCAATCTTGACCACGACATGGAGCCGATGATAAGTAAAATATATTTAAAACCATTAAAGTTAATGAACTTTTGTGTTCCCAATGCCACAAAGTAAGTAAGTAAGTAGTTGATACCTGACAGCATCTGTGGTATAGTGGTCAGATTTACTGACTTCAGGTCCCAAAGTCCCGGGTTCAATCCCCAGTGCTTCCAACTCTGTCTGAGAAGCAGTGGGTCTGAAACGGAACCAAAATCAACCTCGTGAGGACAAATGAGCTACTTGAATGAATAAGTAGCACTTCAGTCTAGAAAACTGAGATAAAAGAATGGAAGGTTCGTTGTGGTGACCACATGGCACCCTCAAACCAAAAATGTTGGCTCTCTCTTCGCCAACACATGACAACTTCTTGATTGGTATAGCCTGCTTGCAGGCTGACATCACGGAGATATTACTAAAGTTAAAATCTTCCAATAAGGTGAATAATTATTCTCAAAAATATTTATTTCTGGAAAATTGTGTAAATCCTATAGATGTTTGAAAACTGTAAACATCGTATTAAATAACGGATACCCACTTCAGTGGCTGAGTGGTCTAAGGCGTCACTCCAGTATTAAATTGACCTGCTGATAGCAGAGCAATTGGGGTTCAAATCCTGGTCAGGTCTACTGAGGGTGGTTTTTCCTAAATTGTTTCCCCATCTCCTTACATCAAAATGCTGGTAGATAACTTGTCAAATGCTCCCTTCCTCATTACTACCCAATTAGATTATCTTATATGCGTATAACATGAACAGGTAGTATGACACGGTGATATCAGTATTCAGTAATAAAAATAGCATATATCTATAGTCAAAATTGTTCTAGTCTTCGAAATAAAACTGCGTTTTAAATATATTATTGCCTCTTAAGCCTTTAAAGTTTAAAAATTAATCAAAGCATTACCTTCCCCAGATATTAATTTGAAAAAATAGTTCAAGACTTTTAAAACGGTGATTTATAAAGCAATAACCTGAGTTCGTTTCTACTCTGCTCAATAATATGACCCGGCTGTCAGGCCTTGTATCTATGGCCCATAGTTTTTATTGCAAGGGGGCCATCCTAAATTACGTAAGGCTTTTTTACATGATTTTAGATTCTCCCTCCTTCCCTCACGAAGATAATCGGAAGAATTTTTGTAAGCTCCCTCCCGCCTCTCTAGCTTACGTAATTTTTAAATAGTTGGTAAGTTATTTTAATCGTTGTAATGTACCTGATTTGACCCGAAAGGATATTTGAAAGCATTGACAATAATCTCGTCCTAATTTTACAAATGTATTTTATTTTATTTAAATAATACAATCTATTACGTGGCACTTAAAGCACTTCTTCTTCTTCTAAGAAGGCACGAGAGTCAGTGGTAACTGACGTCAGTGTGCATGACGCAAGACCAGTAGAGTCAAAATGACAATTTAAAAGTCTTTAAAAGATAACTTTCTTTTAATGAACGATATGCATTTCTAAACGGTAATTTGAGCCAGCTTCCTGTTCTCGAACATTCTACCTCAATCAAAATTTTTTTTATATTATATTTTGTTTTACTAGAAGTTTCCATGAGCATTAGATATATGCAAAAGATGAGGCAATAGAACCTCACTAGGAGACCAGTCCTTGAAGCAGTCGAACTGTAACTCCTGTCCGCGATCCCTACAATCGTGCTATCGGCCGCGTATGTAGTTTGCCGACGACATGATCTATTTTCTCTTGAATAAACAGAGATTTTGAATTAAAAGAATGTCAACTTAATAAATGTGTATTTATTACATAATATCATAAAACGAAACTCTTCAATTGGCGCTCGATCACGGGGCTATAAATACCAATTATATCATCAAAATACCGTATCGCTTTAATTAGTGCTCGATCACGGAGCAATTATCAGCTAATTAAACAGTATCACTTCATCGTTTAGTTATTTTTAGACATGAGGATTGGTAATATCCCACTTTGGTGGCCACATGGTCTAAGGCGTCACTATTGCAATAGACTAGTCGGCCGATGACCGGAAGATTGTGGCTCAATTGTGATAGGGTGATATTTCCTAAATATTTCCCCACTCTCTCTCCACGTGAATGCGGGTACACTTCCTCTAAATTGAAACATATTCATCCCTAACCCACTGGCATAATTAGTTCATACCTAAACAGGCAGATTAATTGAGGAAATGTACCCACATTTGTGTGGAAGAGTAGAAGGAAACAATTGAATAAGATCTCCCCAAAATACCCTTAGCAGGGATTCGAACCCCCAGAGAGAAACGTCTAGCTGGCTGGGATGGATAAGCTAATTTTTATGCTCAGAGTATGATTGTATCTTGACGTTTTATCTCCTCACATTTAGTCCAACTTGGTTGCCTACACATTTTAGAAACCCCCCCCCCCCTACACTTTTTTTCTCTATCAGTTCTAGGAAAAGTTTACTTGCGGCCTTGACTGATTACCGGTCAGCCAGCCTCACAATTGTATAAACAAACCTGTAATACTGACAACCTGATGGCTGGAATTCACCAGTTTGTATAAAGTTAGCAACACCATCTATTTTGAGAGCTGAAAGCTCAACACACCACCAGAGAGGGTAGGCAGAGCCTTAATGCTACATTGATAAGGAGTTGTTTTGTTTAAAAAATGACCCATCTTTCCTCCAAACTTTTTTTTTTCAAAATCACTTTGATAATTTTAAATTCTAGTATTCATCTGACTATCTGGAGTTTATCTTGACTAGTCTGCCATATTATGATGTTCTGATTCCTGTCACCACACCATTTCTTACCCTGCCAATTATAAATTTAAAATTCTAATATCTAATGGGACATCTTCATGAATCCTTATATCGGCCTGCCAAATTTAATTTTTCTATCACACCTACAATTTTTTTTTCTTTCTGTACCCTCCCGTTCCTATCTTAAACTTAAAATGTTTAGACTCTTGTGGCTATTTAGAGTGGTTCCTTTACTTCCACTGCTACGAAGTAGTTTATTCTATTAGTTTTGGAAAGTTTAAACCTCTCACCCCCACAACAATTTTTTATACTACTTTTTAGAAATTTCAATTTGTATGACTTATTTGGCTATCTCGAGTTGTTCTTCTACCAGACTTCAAAATTTAATTTTTATATCACACTCAAAATTATTGTTTCTGTTATTTCCCCACTCCCCTATTTCCTGGGTCCCCATTTGCAATTAAGGTTTTAAGAATTTTATAGCAAGGCAGAGTGGTCCCTTTAGCTGGCTGCCAATTTTCAATCATATACCACAATGATAAATAGTTATTTCTATTAGTTTTGGTAGTTTTGAACACCCACCCCTTACTTCTTTTCTTCAAATCACTCTCAAAGATTAGAAATCTCAAGATATATATGGTTAATTTAAGTTTTCTTTCTACCTGTCTGTGCCATATTTTAATTGTATACCTCATTTCTAAAGTTGTTTTTTTATAAATATATCCCCTTATTTTCCTAATACCCCATTTTGAAACTTTCCATTTTTAGATTTTTCTGTTCTCACCTATAAATGCCTTATCTTTTTCTGGACACAAACACAGACTCTCTCTCTCTTATTTATATATAAACATTGATCATGAATGAGTACTCATTTGGCTTGTACACAAACATTAATTTTGTTAATGGAATTGGGATGAGGAAGGTATAGTTTTAGAGGAAATGCACACACATTTGCATGGAGTAAAATCTGCCAGACATGATTGTGGGGTTTTGGGACTGTTCTTAATGTGAGGCCGAAGGGAGCGAAAGTATTTTTACAGTTTTTATAGAATATACATTTTTCGGCCAAAATAAATCAAATATGTCTCCAGTAGCAACAGAGAATTTAGTTTTCTGTACATGCTAGTATCAACAGATCTTGAATATCTGTCAATTATGTCCTGGAATTTGGTCAAAATATTTTAAATAAAGATAAAATATATTGACAGAATTCCAGGACACCCTTAACAGATATTCAAGATCTGTTGATATTAGCATGTACAGAAAACTAAATTCTCTGTTGCTACTGGAGACATATTTGATTTATTTTGGCCAAAAAAATGTAATGCTATAAAAACTGTAAACTTACTTGCGCACTTTAAAAAGAAATTATATATATATATATATATATATAAGTATATATAAACTATACAATAGCTAGGCCCCTATATAATATTTACGTGTTAAGTTGAATTAACATTGCCATACATATATTAAAAAAACTATAAGCTCATGACAATTTTACTGAAAATAATTGTGTATGTAATATGTAATATGACGCCTTGAAGTTAGGTGGAAACATGGACTAAACATCAACCTCATCTATTATAGTATATCTGATTGGTGGCCAGGGTTTGAATCCTGGCCTTGGGTATCGAGTGTTTTTATTTAAGTGTTGTTCCACCCTCCCCCTAAATTAATCCGAATGTATTCCCTATAAATGCCTCTTCCTCATTTCTAGCCCACTAGTGTAATTAAATGTAATTAGCCTTGGCATATTGTTGGACAATGCAAATACATAATAGTATAAATAGAGCTGGTGAACAGTAGAACCATTTTACACAGAACCAGCAAAAATAAAATTATACAAATTTTTAACTAAATTAAAGTCCCTTTTTCATTTTACTATAAAATTAAAGCAGATTAGAGGAACTATACCAGAATTTTGATATTATATAGCTAAACACACAATTATTTTAAAAATATTTTATTTTTCCACTGCGTCATACTACCCGAATGGCCTTTTCACATTTTAACTGTGTGGGGAGTAGAATTTTAGATTAAATGTACTTTAATTTACATGTAGGAAGAGTAAGATAGGATTCAAATGCTGATTGACAACCTCGCCCGAAAGCCAATTAGACAAACTTGGTGAGATACCTTAGCGTTCCATGACTTGTTTTAGTGAAACATACTTTTATTTATTGTTAGTATTCGACTGCTGGAGATGGGGGTGAGGGGTTGTTGTGTGGGTTTATAAATTAAATAAAATGTTAGTTAACATGAAAACTTTGCACAGTAAGATAAAAGTTAATAAACAAAAACAAACTGTTAGTTAAAAATGTAATTTTTATGTATACCTAGTAAGTAAATATTTAATAGCTTAGAAAGTATTCAGTCGATTGTATTGAAATATTTACATGTTCATCTATATCAAGTTATTAAGTCAAATATAAAAAATCAACACCTGCATTTAATAGGTTTGGAAAATTTTATATAAGAATTATCTCATTTTTATTAGTTAGAACAGCTTTTATAGGAAATTAAAAAAAGTTATTTTTTAATAAAAACTTAATTATAATCAGTTTTGTTGAGAATTTTTTTCCTTCAAAAAAAGTTTTGCTACAAAATTCCTCTTAAAATACATACAATACAGTTAGTAAGTTGTCAAATGTTTCCTTTTTTAAGAGGCTCTTGGTCCTTTAAATCCTGATAAGTAATGTGTATTTATCTTGGCACTTGGCTTTTGTAAAAATAAATTCCTTTATAAGATAATAATAGGCATTTTTATGTTTTCATGTATTTCTCTCAATTGTATTCTTTGTTCATATTTATCAAGTAATTTTATAATTTAATACAATTCTTCTAGAAGAGTTAGCTCCCTGGTAGTCACATGGAAAAATCTGTCAGTCTAGTTTGGTTTGCTGATAATGTGGAGGTTGGGGGTGTCCTTAATCTAAGAGGCAACTCTCGGGTTAGGAATGAGCTCTGTTTCAAGACTTGTTTGTTATACATTTCCATGTATCATGCATTCTTGAGGTTTTACTACTACTACTGCTATTACTACTACTACTACTACTACTATTACTACTACTACTATTACTACTACTACTATTACTACTACTATTACTACTACTACTACTAGTGCTACTGCTTCTACTGCTACTACTACCACTTCTACTACTGCTACTATGACTGCTACTACTACTACTACTACTACTATTACTACTACTACTACTACTATTACTACTACTACTACTACTACTACCACGTCTTACTACCTGTTAAGGTTATAATCACACTAATGTGTAATGGTAGGGTGATTGCGAGATGAAATGGAGGACCTACAGTTTAAAGTGGAATCCGAACCACGGTGGAGGCCTGGCATTCCCCACATTCACAAGATGTGATTAATACACGTCTTGTCAGAGGTGACGGAAGGGTTTGACAATCAGATAAATCTGTGGGTTTTACTATTATATATGTTAGCAGCCATTTTAAACCATCATAGTTTATAACCATGTAATAAACATTGAATGCTCCATACAATATGTTTTATTACAGTGTATGTATGCTATGCGTAACAGTTTATCTTGTTCAATATGTAATGTAAAATTAATATAAGAAAAGAATAAAAACCAAAACAAGGCCTATATTAGTTTTAGTTAAAAACACTAATCATTACGAAAGTTTTTATAGCTTAAATCTTACAATTATGTTCATTTGGGAATTTCGTTAAGGAACTCTATTGATTACTTTAAGAATTTTTTTTATAAATTGTTGTATTCATTATAATGAATGTTTGTTAGTTTTAACAATAAAGAGGTTCGACAAATACCCATACAAATAATATACACATGCACTTTTATCTTGTCCTTATTATTCTTATTTGTTGTTTTGAGTTAAACATAATATGAAATAATCATTTAAAGTGAACATTTTGAATAGAAGACACAAAATGGTTTTATTAAGAAGTGTCTGTTATTTGGATTTTTTTTAAATTGCTTTGTTTGTACATAGTTTAATCTTAATAGACTTGTATACTGTGCATACGATTATAAAACTCTAAAATCTATTAGCTGCACAGTGCAGTACTTTATCAGGGTGTCTACCATTCGGGAAAATCAGGGAAAACAGGAATTAGCCGGGAATTTGAAGTGATCGGGGAAAAACGGGAATAAGTCGGGAATTTGGTAAATCGCAATAAAAATCCGGAAAAATGATATTTTACTCAAAATATGAACTACAATAATCAGTAAATTATAATGTCATTTTTTTGTTTTTAGCTGTGTAATATATTTTTAATTCCTAGTAAACAATTTTAATTCAAATTTTAAAACTTAATATTATTATTAAAAAATATTAATAGAAAAACTAGGGCGGAAAGGGGGGGGG
>CABEEJ010001822.1:123897-134474 GCA_901482245.1 Timema douglasi
GTTAGAAGGATGTGACATACTTTTTAGTCGGGAGTTTTAGGAAATGATCAGGGAAAAGGTCGGGGATTTCATTGGTCAAGTTTAGTAGGCACCATGTTTATGCAGTATAGTCATGACTAATGAACCAATAAATATGGTGCCTAGTATGTGGCTGACTGTTAAAGTGTGCTTAGTAGACTATGGTAGGGCCTACTCAAAACCATACACAAATAAAGCCAAATATGTATAAAAGGCACACTGTACTGCATATTCACTAAATCCACCCAGATGATTAGATTTAAAAACATTAAACATAAAGGGGTGATAAAAACAAAATCATACTTTATTCACATCAAAACCATAAATTTTTATGTATATTTACCTCAAAATATATTAAAATGTTTCTTCATTAAACTCAACTTAAAAATAATGTATTGATATGTCTATAGTTTAAATTAGAACATTTGTTTTCTGTTTTTTTGTGAAACGACAAGGGGTTGTGGCATTTCAACATCTATACTGTAATTTTTGTCCTCTATAGGTATGTATCTTTATAAGGCATTCACGAGCTAAGTTTACCTGGATGACAGCTCGAAATGTTACTAGAAGTAATCCCTAATATATCACTACGCCAAACAGCTGACTTCTATCACTTTGGATGACTGTAATGAAAGCAGATGGTAATATATTAATGTGATAGTTAACCACAATGATTTAGGCCAATATTATTTATATATATTTATTTGAGGTCGGACACAAAGTTTATTTATCGTTTTATTACACTTAAAAAAATATTAACACCACTTTCACAAAAACTTCTAACGAACATAGCCTCAAAATGGTGACTGACGAATTTAAACCATGTGATTGAACATAACGGTAAACAAGTTTTTTTACAATGATGCAGACACGCAGTTGATGAAAATACTTTATTCAGATAAATATTTCAAAATACGATAAAATAATCATAAAATCATTTATTGTATGTAATAAAACAACAATTTTCTCTTTTCCAAGTAAATACGATGGCTGTATTAAAAGGTATTGATGTATGCACTATATGAAACATAATCAGTAACGTTCTAAAACTAAAAATAAGTACTTTTAATTATGTTTAAAATATTGTTTCGAGTTGGACAAAAATAAATTATTTAAAAAAATGAAATAGTATGAGAAAACTTAAGTTTAAGTTATTTTAAATGTAATATATAACAGGTAATTAAAGATCTTTATATTTATAACAAAACTGTGATATTTTACAAGTGTTGGCAACCCAAAACCTAAACATATGTTTTTCGAATTGTCATCCAGGTAAAAACCTATCGTGAATGGAATATAGCAGTGTTGTTGTCTGCTATTCCAAAAGTGCATTATTGGGAGGAAGTTTCGTCATGAGAGCCCATGCCCATGTTATTTTGTCCGTAAATCTTAAACTGTCTGCTAGAAAGATGAGTCCACTCTTGAAAAAGGTCTGTTAGAGGAGGTTTCTATTTAATTGTATTCCTTGTTTTGCAGTGGACGAGTGTCACACATTGGTCTACTTGCAACTGTGATCATTGCTATTTAAGAGGAATAGCCACAACTACCATATTTGATAAATATGACATTAAATTTGGTGAGTAGATGAGCTATTTGGCAAAATGTTTTATGGATAGATATTTCTTGCAAATTAGTACCGGCTTAACCCTCTACCTCCTGATTTATTTCCAAAAAAATATTATGTTATGTTATAAGATTTAAAAAAAGAAGGAATTCAAGATTATTTTTCAGTGCATTTGCTGTGCCATGACCTTACATTTTACAATTATTTCTTCAAAGATTCATACAAAGGTATTAAAAATGATGACAATCTGATCTAGTGAACTTGTTTAATTAAACTTGCCAAAGAAACTATGATCTGGGATCTGAACATACTTTCATGATTTTTGCTAAATTTGAATGACGAATGTAGAAATAATTTTAAATACAAAACAAATATAGTTACGTGCCATGTATGTGTAGAACTGTAACCCTAAATCACAGCAAAACACATAAATCCAATATTTAATTCAATTGTTGGCTTTATGTGAATGACAATATAATATTAAATAAGTAAAATGTTAAATCGATCAAATATTTCTGATCATATTTAACTGGAGTTCTGGACATCTTTTTTGAGAACCCGTTAGGCCTATAGTAAAATGTTATAAGTATCTTTGTTATTTTATAAAACTCTCCTATAAAAATTTGACTACAAGTGGGGCTATTCAGGCATAAAAATACAACCGTTTAATTATTGTGACATCATCTAAAAGAATGATTGTTGATTATAAAAAACATATGATGTGTATCATAATATCTGAGTGAGTAATTAAGTTATTTATTTATCACCTACTTTGGTGAGAATGCAGGCGGTAAGGTGTCGTCGACCTCATCTTGTCTGCTAGTGACGAGGAGGTCAAGGCTCTGATTCTGGCCAGACGTTTTGAGGGTGGATTTTACATAAATTTACCCCATTCTCTATGATCATATGTAAATATATTCCTTCTAAAACTCCTCATGCTTACTCAATAGGCGTAAATAAGCAGTTAGCCCTAATGGAGTATAAAGAAAATAATATCTTCTTGCTTTTTTCTTTAACTTACATAGAAAACAAAATGAAATACTAGAATATTACCTTTTTATGTAAATGCCCTACTCCTCTCACTTTTTTTAAACACTTATTTCAAGTACGCCAAGAATCAACTTTATTTAAATAGACGAATTAAAACAACGAGGCTTTCAAACTAATTACTTATTTTAATCAAAACATTGCTACACATACACGTAGTTATATTTTACAAAAATCAGCTCACATTTAAGATTGGCAAAATTTGTACATACTTAACATGTCACTCGGGGGAAATTTTTTTCAGCTTAGGCATGAAAAGGAAGAAAACCTTACAAGACTTATTAAAAAATGAAAATACTTATGAGAGGCCTGGGCTTGTTTTAAAGAGAAGTTTTTAATTTTAGTTTCAATTTAAGTTAACTTAGAGTAAAAAAAAGTAACCATTGTTATATTATTTTTACATAACCTTCTCTATCTCTAATAAATATGGCATGTACTCCTGGATGGACCACAAGTTGAAAATTACTATCCTAAAAGTATCAAACACAGAAAGGAGTTGTATTTAAAGAAATTATTATTAGAACTGGATTATTAAATAAACAAAAGATTACATGAAGGTATTTTGTTAACATATCCTTATGTTACTCAGGTGAGCTCAGATCCTTTGATCATAACCAGCGCCGAGGATGTGGCGTTTATGATGAAGTCACTTGGAGTGGATGAAAAGAGGATGAAAGAAGCAGTGGCCGACCTTGAGGAGTGGATAGAGCGTAGCCCACATCTGCCCAAGGTCTCAGGTACTAGGCAAGACCAGGGACCAATTATATTTCCACTCGCCCACTTGGTGGACACACGCTTGACTTGGACTTTGACTTTTCTGGAGACAGGAGATCAGAGTTTGGCTCCCAACTAGGTCTTTTGGTGGTGGGTTTTCATTATTGCTTTCCCACTCCTTCCATGTAAATGCCGGTACATTTCCTCTAAATTATATTATTCTCGGTGACCTGGCGGTCTAGGGGTAAGGTGTCAGACTTCTGTGCTGGCAGCCGGGGTTCAATCCTCGGTCCCGGCACAGATTTATCTGATTACCAAACCTTTCCTTCACCTCTGACAAGACATCTTGTGAATGTGGGGAATGCCAGGCCTCCACCGTGGTTCGGATTCCACGTTAAACTGTAGGTCCTCCATTTCATCTCACAATCACCCTACCATTACACATTTGCGTAAGTGCGTATAACCCGAACGGGTATTAAGACGCGGTGCTAATAATAATAATAATAATAATAATAATAATAATACGATCTAATTAGTAAAATAAAATTGAAATATTTAATAGTAATATTTTCATAGCTATACAAAATATGATTAAATAATGTTTTTAAAATTGAAGTATCACAATAAAAAATCTATATATATATTCGAGCAGGAATATTTGGTCCACTGTCTGGGTTGTAGTGCTAATGATTGTCTGGAACTGTTAATAATGTGAGAGTGTGGAGGTTGAAGACAACAGTTGTATTTTGCCTCAATGCCCAGTATTTCGTTAAAAATATAATTTTTTGGAGTTTAAGTAAATATGCCAGATTGGGGATAGATTACTTATCTCATACATTTGGGATACAGGACTTAGGAACTTTATTTGAAATACCAAACAAATAAGACTGTCGTGCCAGAACCTGTATCTTGGAATAAAACTCATTTGGGGCCGATATTCATTTTTGACTGCAGAATATTTGGTTTGTATTTATTAAAGTCTTTGGTGATGGACCCCGTGTTGTTCCTCTAAACCTTTTTAATACATTAAACATGATTAACTTTACATTTTTTCTATTTAATCCTTCCAAGATAAACATTGGTCAATTGTTACACCTAGATATTTTATAGGTTGGAATTATTATTAATTTATAATTTTCAACAATAATGTTAAACTGGTATGGGTCTCGGCAAGAAAAAAATCTGTGTCTAGTTAGGCTGAAGAGTATCATTTGAATTTTGCTGCGTTTATTGATAGAAGTCACCTGTTGCATAGTCTTATAAATTTGTCTTTGTAGTAATTTGTGTGTCGCTGATACTGTCTTACAGTTGAAAAATTCTGTGTAATCTCCATACTGAAATATATTTATTTGGTTGCTCAAAGTGCTCGACATAGCAGAAAATATATCTATAACAAAGGACATTTGTGGGACTCCACAGAGTGGTTAAAATATTCTGAAAAGGGAAGTATTATTTATGGCTATCGTAGCTTTGTGCGTGTAGAGGAAGGAGGAAATAATTCGTAGATAGATTTTTTTGGCACTGTGTCTTACTACCTGTAACATTTAATTCTCTTCTAAAAATATGTCAAGGCTTTTTGTGGGCATGCATTGAAATATTTTACTAAATACTAAAGTTAGACTTGTAAATGTATGGGATGTGATTTCATTTGGTGGTTAGTTGTGGTTTTTGCTTGGTTGGTTAAAGATGGAAGAATGATAGACGGATACAGGAAGACAGGCATTTTATTAAACTGACCTGGCCACAGGCTGGAACCAGTTGTTGATGATGAATTTTGGAAAACTTTCAGTTTGTGAGATAATATTCTAATTGTAAAATGATGCAAAGAAATACAAGGTTTCTAAGTAATGTGCCTCTTGTTTGGTCAATATGTTGTTAATGTCTGGGCCTACGTCCTCTCTGCAGTGAGTAGCGTATGGTAGTCTAGTAATTGTCCGCACATAGAAGACAGTTTCTAATATTGTCAATAAATATTGGGACTAATGCATGTGTACAGTAGCCCCATGGCTTCTTTGGTGCTGACTGACAGCTCACAGCTGACTTCTGACAGCCAACATTTAGGTATATACCTAAATAATGACTGTCAGAAGAGACATCTGCTAAACATATGTTTTTGCAGATCATATGGTTCGGCGTAGGGATACATAATTTGGTCTGGTAACTTTTCTAAGCCTTCATCTGTCAGCTTTGAGCTGTCAGTCAGCACCAAAGAAGCCATGGGACTACTGTACAAGTGTTAATTTGTTTGTCTATGTCGTGATCAAGCTCTTCACATTTACTAAGCTTTCTAGGACATGGAGATATAGTTTTTAAATATTTGGTTAACATGTGGGTCTTTTCGATGTCCATCTATGCAACAAGGTTTTTGTATATGAAAGTCTTTGGAGATTTTGAATATTGATCTGTCAGAGCCTTACAGTTTTTCCATTTGTTATACATGGATGCATTACACCTAGTTGACTGCATGTTTTTTAACTGAATAAAATATTTTTATCCACAGCGTGGGTGCATCACTGTAAAAAAAACTTGTTTCCGTCATGTTCGACCATATGGTTTAAATTCTTCAGTCACCGTTTTGAAGTTATTTTCGTTAGACCTTTTGTGGAAGCGCTGTGAATAATAATTTTTTTAAGTGGAATAAAATGATAAATAAGCTTTGTGTCCGACCTCAAATAAATATATAAATAATATTGGCCACAATTACCGTGGTTAACTATCACATTTAAATATTACCGTCTGTTTTCATTACAGTCATCCAAAGTGATAGATGTCAGCTGTTGGTGTAGGGATGTATTAGGGACTATTTCTAATAACTTTTTGGGCTGTCGTCCAAGTAAACTTAGCTCGTGAATGAATTATAGTTGTGGACAGATTAGTAAACTATATTGGTCTCTGCGAGTTTTGCTAATTGTATACATTATTTAGAACACGTGGTCCATCTATAAATTAGTTTGTAGCATGAGGATATTCAAAGTGAGAGTATTCCTGTGGGAGATATATAAATATATATATTTAGCACCACGTCTAACTACCTGGATCTCCCTGTCATTGGAAGTCTAGTCTAACACAAGAATGATGCCTTAGACCATGTGGCCCTCCATTGTTCAAAAGGCTATCATTCGGGACTAAATGGTTTGTCAAGGAATATTTTCACAATGTAATTTATAAATATTGGTATTTTACCTTCATTATGTTTTGTAAAAATAAAGTATTGCATGTCCGCAGACCCAAGGCTCCTTTGTACATTGTGGTTTCGTCGCAAGTGCAGCATCGAACGCGCTAAAGAGAGTATAGACACATACTACAGTGTAAGAGGGCTGATTCCAGAGTTCTTTGAAAACAGAAACCTTTCAAGCCCTGATCTAAAACAAGCGGTCAAAAACATGTATGTTACCTTTCTTTTGGTGCTCTAGCATTTAGGCCCAATCTTACAATGTCACATTAATTTGGAACTAACATAAGGTTAAGAGATAACCACCGCTACTTTTGATTTTACAATGTTCTACAGCATCTCTAGATTATAGTTCTAAATTTAAAGTAATATTTTAAATGTTTATTGATACACTTGGTACAACAAAAATTTACCATGCCTGGGCTTGATTCCCTTCATATCCTCTTTTTATTTTTACTATTTTTTTCCCCCCAAGAACTTACTGCCAGTTTCCTAGAAAATGTAATGTAAATCTCATTCATTTAATTTAATAAGACAGTTTAATATATTCCATAGCTGGGATTCCAATGTTTCATTTTGGTAAGTTTTATAGGTTCACCATCAGACCATTTGGGGCCATGGGTTTTTATTATATTTAGTTTGGTTTAGCCCTACAGGCTCTTTCTTACTATTCATTATATCTTTATATGTATTGCTCTTTAATGGTTTCACCTCATGAATCAGAGGGACCATTTCTTCTTGTTTAAATGTATATATGACAACTGTACCTATGCTTGTATCATCTTGCTAATTATTATGTGTAGGCCTGAATGACCAATACGGGATGTGTTTTATCTTCTCTTCCCCCCCTCCATTACACATCCATGGCTAATTAAGGAGGATTGTTATCTGAATTTTAAATGTGCGTTTAATCAAATTATGCCCTCCTTTGAGAGACTTCCACGGCTAATGTGGGAGACTGCTCATCCTCTAATAACTTTTTTTAATATACGCTTTTGTTTAATTTACTTGAAATTTAATAATTTTTACACATTTAGTTTTTAAGTTTTATATTTGCATGTTTGTAAATGGCAGATCATCTTCACTATCAGTCAATAATTCTTGAAAGTCTGTAGCTCGAGGACATCTGAAATAGTGCCATTTTAATAGTAGTCAAGGCTACTTTACGATAGACAACATAACATGTTGATTTTTCTGAATTTGTTCTTCACTATGGAAGTGTTGACATTGCGGCAGGGCTGACATTAGTTTCCAATTTTGTGGATGGTTACTCGAACACTTCATCTGAACAATTGGCTGTGGTGGCAACAGAATCACTACCTGTACCCGACATTGGGTTGTTTGAAATTACTTTATATATTTATGTAAGTTTGTTTACACTTGGTTGGTTCTTCAACAAGAAGCTTTATTTTTGTTATCCCTAAGTTTTTCACCACTACCCTTTAATTTATATATAAAAACTTAACTATACATTTGGTTAGATTTAAAAGTGTAAAGGTTGAACGGGAAAGGTTTAAGAACAGTTTAGCGGGAGCCGCACAGGAGGAATGTGGGAGGACAAATAACAAGGGGAAGGGGAAGGAGACACCTCGGTGGAACATTAGGGTGAAGGAAGCAGTGGAGGAAAAGAATAAGCATTCAGAAGGAGTTTTAAGAATAAGGATGTGGAAACAAGAGTAAGAATATAGAAAGAAGAAGAAAAGAGGGAAGTGATTTGTAAGAGAAGCCAGGAAGGATTGGTTGCAAAAATGGAAATGTTGGGACGGTGTGCGAAAGGAAGTAAGAAGGTGTTATACAACCAAGGAAGAAACAGCAGGACAGAGAAAAGATAACTTAGAATGACAGATGAAGACAGGAGAGGAAGAAAGGGAACTATAGAGGAGGAGTTATTTTGAGAAGAAGTTCAACCTGTAAAGGAAAAGGGATGAGAGTGAAACAGAGGAGCAGGAATAAATGGCAGCAGAGGAGGAAATAGGTTCCACATGGGAAGAGGTGGAGGACGCATTAAAGAAGATGAAACCAGGAAAATCTCCGGGAGGGAACGGACTGACAGTTTGAATAAGCGTTGTAGGTAAAGTAGATATACAATGGTCATACGCGGTACTGGAGACTGGAAAAAAGGGAGTTATAATACCTATTTTCAATAAAGGATACAGGAATAGGTGTACAAATTATAGGGGGATAACACTGGTGTGCCACTGTACAGAATGTGTGAAGAGATGCTGGAAAAGAGAATAATAAATAAAATGAAAGGAGGGTGGAGAGAGGAACAGAGGTCTGTCTATATTAGACTTAATAGATGCCATACGACAGCTGATGGAAGAAGTTATCAATATGGGAAAGAGTTGGTAATATTAATTATGAAAGTGGAGATGGCATTTGATAGTGAGGAAAGAAATAAAGCTAGGAAAGTGTTGGAGGAGGCTGCATTGGAAAAAATAGTTTTAATGAGAGTGAAATGCATGTAGGAGAATAATAGGAGCTATGTTAAGATGGAGTGGTTCCAAATAAAAAATGGTTTGAAGGAGGCGCGTGCCCTTTCACCATTATTTAATGTAATGGTAATTTAAATGGTCAGGAACATTTGGGGAGGAAAGAATGGGAGCCATGATGTTTGCTGATGACTTGATGGTGTAGGGGAGCGGGGGGAAGTAGTACAGGAACGGAATGGGGGACCGGGGGAGGTAGTACAGTAACAGGTACAGGAATGGAATGGGGGACCGGGGGAAGTAGTACAGGAACAGGTACAGGAATGGAATGAGGAAGTGAAAGAGTGTGGAATGGAACTTAGCCTGGCAAAATGGGAAGTGATGGTAATACAAGGAAGAGNGGAATGGAACTTAGCCTGGCAAAATGGGAAGTGATGGTAATACAAGGAAGAGGATAAGGCCTATTAAAGCTATAAAGTTGGATGGAGTAGAGCTGAGAAAAGTACATAATATATCTTGAAGACGTGATTGAGGCGATAGGTGGAAGTATAGTAAATTTAATGAGAAGAGGTCGTAAATGAAGTATAAACACGGGCATTAAATGTAAGAGAGAAACTAGGGAAGTGGCGGCCATGGTAATGAGGTTTCTGAGGAGCCTGTTATCTCTTACGAGGAGAAACAATATTAGTTATGAAGTTATCTGAAATCTAGTCAAAATTGCGGTAGATGACAGGATGAATCACTAGAAAATTTTTAGGTTGATATCACCTTATTTTAATGGTGTTTTATAGTCTTCAGCATTGAAAAGATTAGTGGTTCAGACAAATTCACTTAAAAATAAAATCGTGGTTTGGAAGTTATTATAGTTGTCCCATCTTTAACTGTCGTTTAGAATACTTTTATGAAATTTATACTAATAGAACTTGTCATTCTCACTTTACTTTGTTCCAATGAATTTACACAAGTCTGTGTCATTTGGGATCCACTTCTCACTTCTCTAGCCTTTCGACATTTCTTGTCGAGGCCCCAAACATCTCAAGGATACGTTGATATTAAAATAAGCTCAAAATTTGAAATATTTGTTTAGAAATGTGTTGAATTAATGTATAAACAGGAAATACCTGGGGGGAAAGAATTAGTAATAAAGAGTTTTGACGAAAATTTAAATTATTACTAAATGGATGTAAACTCTAATATCTGACAGTTTTTTGCATTAAAATAGAATCGATAATTGTTTGTAAACAAACTCAATCTCCATTTTTTTTTTCACAGGCCTTATAAAATTAAAAATGCACGAAATTAGATGACTTATCTTTGTTATCATCACACCCCTTCCTCCCCACAAGTAGTCCAGTTATTTCTTCTTTGTTTTGTGTCGGCCATTACGATTCTTATAGAAATACATAAAAGACGTTAGAAATAAATAAACAGCTGATCAGTCTTGTTTTAAATGTAGGTGGATTATTTTAATTAAAACTGTGTAAATAAGTATATTTCTTGTTGGTCTGATAAAATATTGTTCCAATTACATCGTGTTTACTTCGACGTGGTTGACCTGGCGGTCTAGGGGTAAGGTGTCAGACTTCTGTGCTGGCGGCCGGGGTTCAATCCTCGGTCCCGGCACAGATTTATC
>CABEEJ010001823.1:0-27061 GCA_901482245.1 Timema douglasi
TCCACGCAAATGCGGGTTCACTTCCTCTAATTCAACCTTCCCAATTCCTAATCCATTAGCGTAATTAGTACTTAGGCGTATAACCCAAATGGGTAGTAAGACGTGGTGCTAAATAATAATAAAAAAAATAAGTGTGGCACTCAGTCACATGATCTGAACAGAAGCAAGCTTAGCTAGGTCACGAGCAGACGTTACAACAGCGCTGCGTGTTAAGGTAGAGCTGAATGCTGGCCGGTAAAGTGAACGAGCCTAACCTACATTTGGCCTAAAGGCATTTAGCCTACACTTTAGGCCAAATGACGGGTACCCACAGATTTTATGTATTAATTATTAATGTAATTGTTGAAATTCTAAAAATTGTTCTGTACCCACAAAATTATTCACAATATTTTGATAAAATATAACTTGTTAAGTATAACTGGTGTTTCACACGCAAACTTAAAATGATATAATATAAATATGTAGATTATTTTAAACATTGCCTTTGGTTTCCAGTTCCATCGCAAGAATTGTCTACCTGTGCAATATTTGTCAAACTGGGTTTCTAGTCACTGCCCACGCCTAGTGGTTGGTCTCCACCGCTATGTCGTCCATGCTCTCACCACCACTTATAGGACATTGGGCAAAGATCAGACTGATAGTGGGCCTGTAGTAAGTCTCACTTTTTTTCACTATATTTTATTTTATAAGTGGTTTTGATTTAAGTTTTGTGTAACTAGTACGAGTTCTTTTAAGGTGTGTTAAAATATATTTAAAATAAAACCATTATGAAAATTGCATTTATATTAAATATAAATTTACGTACGAATAGTATTAATAAATTTGTGGGAAACACCAAAAACAACTTTGCCCAGACTGTTAAAAGTTGTTTATATATAAGTGTTTTAATTTCTTTCTCTTTTACCAATAACTAGATAGTTCTAGCCATTACAGAAAAATTAAAATATACCAACATTTGACTATTTACACAGCTTTTTCAAGAGCTCGGTTCTTTTTGTTTTGTAGTTTGATGTCTGTTGATTTTGATGTGAAAAACACACAGAATAAAAAAATCAACAAAACAAAAATATATACTCATATCACTAAAGAAACTTAATGAAAGGTTTTATCTGTTATTATATATCAATAGCAATACAGCAACATACAAGGGCAAAAATATACAAGGTTTAATCCCCTGTGATCAAATACAAAATATTGATATGTAGTCTTTTCTAAGTAGAAATGCTTTGTTTATCATTTTTGGTGAAATATTGCAATATTGATACCGTAATTTTAACATATAACAGTCTTGTTTATGATATTGTAAGAATTGTTTGGATTTTTGTTGCAATTCACTAGATAAATCCCTCCAAATCTTTTACTCACAAGCTTAGAAGTTGTGACTCAACCTTTATCTTTTAATAAAGCTGATTTGTTTTTGTTTTCCTTCCGACTATATGATTTTAAAGCATTACATTGTAAAACATTAAAATTCAATATTCAGCTTTGGTAATGGCATTTATGGATGTTGAAAATGCCTATGACAGTGTGGATAGAAAGTATGGAAAGCATTCCAGGAGGCTGGAGTAGAAAGAGGAGTTGCAATGAGAGTAAGGAATATGTATGACAATAATATGAGTTGTGTAAAGGCGGAAAGAGGGTGGACAGAGTAGTTACAATTAAAAATTGAGTCAAGCTGGTAAGGGCCCTCTCACCATTACTATTTGTATTGGTGATGGAAATAATAATGAATAAAGTGGCAGGGAAACTGGGTGAGGAGAAAATGAAAGCAATGATGTTTACAGATGACTTGACGATGTGGGGGGAAAAGGAAGCGGAAGTACAGGAACAGTTGTAAGCATGGAATGGGGAGGTATTAAAGTGAAGTTATGGTCATGAAAAGGCAGAGAACAAGGCCAAGAAAGGTGATAGAACTGGATGGAGTAGAGTTGAAAGAACCAAAGAGCATGAATTAGTAGTGTGATTGAGGCAAAAGGGGGCAGCAGTGAAGATAGTGAGACGAGGGCAGCAGGGAAAGGGTTTTCTACAGGTATGTAAGAGACCCACTTTGGAAAAGAGAAGTGCTCCTTGGGTGTAAGGAATTGCTGTATAGAGCATACTTCATACCCTTAGTAAGGTATGTAGCGGAAACTTGGACTTTGGATAAAAGTGGAAGCCATGGGAATGAAGTTTTTTAGGAGCATGCTAGCTCTCACAAGAAAAAAGAAAAAGATTAGGAATGAAGATGTAAGGTATAGAGTTGGGGCTCAGGGGGTGTATGATATAATAGAAGAAGCTATGGTGAGATGATATGGATATGTAATGAGGATGGAAGGGGAACGGATTCCAAGAAGATTAATGTATATGAAGTATGTAGGGAAGATACCATAAGGAAGACCAAGATGGGAGGAACAGATAGCAGCAAGTGTACAAGTGACAGGAGAGTGGAAGAGAGTGCAGGAGAAAGAATGGTGGAAGGACAGGGAGATGGAGGCATTTTAAACAAACCCAGCCACAGGCTGGAAACAGTTCATGATGATGATTCAGCTCTGTTAAGTTTGTTTGTTGATTACTTAGAAAAATAAATAATTGAACTTACGACTGCCGCAAGCATAATTTTATTCCTGAGTGAACTTTGATTCTGGTGTCCCATCCTCAATAACATCTTATCACCTTGAAAGGAAGTTACAAGATAGATGTATGAATTTCCATGTCCATTGTTTATCTTAACCCTTTGAGTGCCAAGACAAACGACAAAAAATGTGCTAAGAGTGTCATGCTATTTTGCTGAAAAATACAGGATTTTGTTTGACTTTTAATAACCTATTAGTTTGAACTTCTTGCACTCAATTTTTTTTACATAAACTGGCTAACATGCTTGCCAATCCTATTATATAATAATATTTATACTTTTTTATTTTTTAAATATGATAAAAAATCACTAGGCAAGATAATAAAAATTTTCTTTTTATTTTATTTAACATTAATTTTTAAGCTTTGAAAATTTAAATGCTTGAAATAGAATAAATCACTGAAGAGAACATAAAAACTTAGTAAATAACAAAATTTACAAACAAAACTAACTTTAGATTTTACGCTAAAATTGGATTATGCATAACAGCTGTTTATGACCATCTACTTTAGCAGGGTAATAGTAAAATAAAGTAAAATAAATAATTTGCTTGGAATTGGATGGGGGGNGGGGGGGGGGGATCTAAAACCTCATACTTCTGCATAAATATGAAGAGTTTGTGGTGGATCATCCTAATCGTCAAGAATTATTTCATCCCAATAGGAATCACTTGTATTTACACACTCACATTATCAATGTCAGCTGCCACTTCTACTTGTTTTGATCTTTCTTTCACTTTACTAAAATATAATTCCTGTTCAGTTTCATTATTTACAAATTATGAATCACTGCTTTCATAATCACTAACAAATTGATCACGCTTCCTTGAGCTATCAATAAATATTGCAAGTATTGCTGTGTCTTGAATCAAAGCTTTCCTTTTAGTAGCCATGTTTACAAACAAGGCCAAAGATAAAACTTAAATAAAGCTGGAAAATAATTTTCATGTTTAATATATCAAAACTCGAAGTGCAACGACAAATAAAAGTAGTATGAACAATCGAGAACACAGTGGAAATAAAATCTAAGCGATGCTGGCACTCAAAGGGTCAACTATTGCTAAGTGGATTTTTATTCAAGTTATATAACATTCTTTACACTATGCAGTGACCCTAATTTACATTGGAAATAAGGAATGTGTATTTCTTTAACCCTTAGATAGTATAACATTTACTGATTATGAAAAAAATAAAAATTAAATAAGATATTGCCTTGATCATTTAAAAAAAATTAAAATCTTACCAACATATTTTGACTTGAAAAACCATGACTTTTTTAATTTGATTTTTGAAAATGTTATTGCATAAAAAATACATTTTTATTTATGAAATAAACTAAAGAAGGTGTTTATAATTGCACATATATTATGTTTTTAATTTGAACATTAAGAATTTTTATATACAACACACACTCATTTAGGCTCACAATTTATGTGAAATTTGACTATGCAACTTCCATACACTGGACGTCTACTTACTTTGCAGGTTTCCTTAATCTTTTTATCCATTCTGGAGGGACATATGCTGCAACGTTTTCTCTTTTCATTAGGAATTGACTTGGAGTTATCTCTTGGTTGGCACTGAACTCCAACAATACAACTCATAACCTTCGAAGTTCAGATGGTAATCGATTGTTGCATACACATCGCAAGATATTTTGTTTTACAATGATACATTTTTATTAACACGTTAGGAAATAAGATGTTTTTATCAACCTTGTGGGCAGTAACGAGGTATTACAAGGTTAATAACCTGCTAGCCAGGTATTAAAGAATATTGTGGGAGTCGCCGGTACAAACAATAAATAGTGCCCTAAAAGCTTTTAAGCAGGATGGTTTTCTTCCCTTGTCTTGGAACATACAGGGTACCGCCGCTAACGGTACAGGAGGACAATTAGTCAACTTGGGCCTGTTGGGTCACGAGGACCAATGGGAGTGTTTTCCTGTTAATTTAAAAAGTGTGAGTTGAGTAAAGTCAGACTCGTTACTCTTCATGGTGGCTACAGACAGGGAAAACAGGGAAAACCTGGAAAAGTCAAGGAATTTTTGGATGACAGGGAAAACAGGGAAATGTCAGGGAATTTAACTAAAAATAAGGAAAAGTCAGGGAATAAAAAATATGTCTAAAAATATAATTAATTTCGCAACTAAACACTGAAACAAAAGTTAATAATACCTAAATAAAATAACATTTTAATTTTTTAAATAGCTTATAAAACCATTTATGTTTAGTAGATACATTTTTTTTAATATGTGATCAATAATAAATTAAAAAAAGTCATCATCCACCATTAAAACTGGAAAAACGTAGTCAGGGAAAATTTAAAAATGTAGCCTGGAAAACCTGAAAAAGTCAGGGAATTTTGTAAAATATGTTTTGTAGCCACCCTGTAGAGGTCTCGCTGGGCTTGTGCCAAAGATGCTCCCGGGTCTACTCTTGGGAGTGTTGTAGTAAATTAATTATCGACACCTTGCGTTAGCTGCCCAGGTAGTCGCCTTTCGCCTAGTTATTATAATTAAAAAACAGGCGTGATAGTTAATAGTAGTTATAAAACATCATGTTAAAAGCAATTGATATTGTGAATTTATCCCAAATCTGTTGACGGCCACACTCACACTATTTAAGACATGTGACGTGCATCAAATGACATACTAGAAGCCAACCAATATAATAAATATTAATTTTAATTATGATCTATTAATTAAACCAACACAACGCCGCCACTATAGGATCACTACAAAACTTACTATTAAAAAATAAATATTCATTCTATGCCAACTTCATTTCATTTGCAAAGCCATTAAGGTCATATACAGAATGGCTATGAAAGCAAGTGTGTTAGCTGATGTCCATTTATGCGCGTAGCAACAAGCTGAAGTCCCAAGTTTTTCAGAAAGTGAAGTCGGTCACCTTTCTACATCTTGACAATGCTTTTTCCTTTAGTTAACTATTTCTTTTGCCAGAATGTTTTTTTTCCAATCATTGATAACTGCAGACAATCCAATAACAGCATATGCAACAATATATATTTCTCCTTTTATTTCACCCATACTCCGTCATCTTATCCTGCAAATACCACTGGAACTTCCAGAATAACAGAATCATGTTGTAAATTTATACATGACACAGTGCCATTCCAGATGACATGATAAATGACAGTTTTTGTCCATACACATGCACACTTTTTTCCTTGGTAATGAAACATCACATATAATCACACACAATTACTTGTGGCAACATCTTGTTTGTGGGAGAGTAATGTCTTCACCACACACTTTTCTTTCACACCAGCTATTTGTACCGTTCTAATGCCCAACTCTTTCTCACAGGAGAGAATGTGTGTGTATGGCAGGCATTCTATTACCTAACATTTCCATGGATGAAAGAAAATCCTGTTCCATAGAGGATCTCTTATGATTTTTAATAAGTTTTAAATTGGTAAAACCTCACTCTCCACTGGCTAGGATGATGGTCAATAGGATATGAAGGGCAGCCCATCTGTTTTTGTTTTATTTATATGTTTAACACTTCCAGGGATATGATTGATGTTATATCCACATTTGTGGGCTGAATATGTCTTAGCTCTTCTGACAACTAAAACCCATCAATGTCTGATTCAGACTTTCAGATTGTATATTTGCATAGAATAATAATAATAATAATAATATTTAGTACCGCGTTTTACTACCCGTTCGGGTTATACGCTTTAAGTACTAATTATGCTAATGGATTAGGAATTGGGAAGGTTGAATTAAAGGAAGCGAACCCGCATTTGCGTGGAGGGAGAGTGGAAAACCATTTAGGGAAAACCACCCCCAGTTCACCCGACCGAGATTCGAACCTCGATCTCCCCGTCCTCAGCAGTCGAGCTCAACACGACAAGTGCGTTAGCCAACTATGCCACCGAGGCGGGTGCATAGAATAAATAATCTTTAGCTCTGAGCAAAGATTGAGCAGTTGATCTTTTTCTTACATTTATATCACATTGTAGAGAAATCCCCATGCTTTGTTGTGAAATGAGAGCTGAGTATAATGCCAGTGTGTCTACCACCCGGGAAAGTGGGAATTAGCCGGGAATTTGAAGTAGTTAAAAAAAAAAATCCGGAGAATAGTTGTTATACTCAAAATATGAAATATAATAATCTTAAAACATAAGCAGAGCGAAATTTATCAACATCAGAATAAAAATGTCTGAGAGCGTTGACTTATTTTAAATACTCCGCGCCAGTTATCTATCGTGACAGACTATCTTGCAGCTATGTCAGGTGCGTTAGTGTAGAAGGAAGCAGGGAAGGGAGAAAGAGCGGGCTATAGACAATCTAACTTGTTGGCCTGACTAAATCCGGCGCTACTTATTTTAAAGACCACACATGTCATGCTGGTGGTTAAATGGTCAAATGCCTGACAACCGTCACATTGATTAAAACATAAATGAATAGTGCAATATGTCCTTATCGAAACTAGACAAACTATTTTTGCATTAAGTATGCAGCGTTTCTAGTTAATTAAGAATCCATACACTATAAATCATGCTTGAAGCGTTTCCACACACTATGTCAAGCAGTCCTGCAAGCCCCAGTTGTATTTTACGTCAAGCCTGTATGTCGTGATTCATTATTATGACAGAAGCAGATGCTTTTGCGGCTATTATTTTAGCACTGTCCACAAAGAGCCAAGAAAAAATCTGAAAAGGCAGAAAAATGTGGATGAAAGAATGGCTTAAAAAGAACCTAAATCTTCTTCCCACGAAAACCTTCTCCAGGAGCTTCAAATAGCTTTGCCTTCAGACTACAATAATTTTTTAAGGATGGATTATGCAACACTTGTGGATTTGTTGGAAATAGTTACACCTTTGCTATTAATGAAAGATACACATTTATGATATACGATATCACCTGGTCAAAGGTCTGTTGGCACAGAGGCTCAAACGTAAGCTGATACTCTATGAATCAACTGTTTGGGCTTTGGGTTTGGTATTTTTGTTGGCTGGTCATATATAGTGTTGAAGCATCAGAGTATCAAGGGCTAGGATGTGTTGATTAGCAGCGCTTGGCCACGAGATGCAATGTTTTCTGTGTTGAGTAGTAGCTTTCCAAGCGAGTCATCATTATTAACTTCCCCTGCACACCTCTGACACCTATATCACACTAATGACATATCCCCAAGCTCTAGAGCCCCCTAGTGAGTAGGCCAGCCACACTTGAGGTTTCAAATACATTGCAATGTTAATGAATAGGATGTTTAAATCTTTTCTTACTGACCCATGTAGAAACTAATAAGTGCTAGACATAAATTAAAAAATGTAAATGAAGTGGTTCTAGTAGTTATATCCTAAAGTTTTGTCTTGACCTTAGGCCATTTTCAAGGTAAGGTAAATTACAGGTTATTTTTTCCCCAAATATTTACTTTTTCAGGGTTTGGACTTGAGTACACCAGTCCTGGAACGAGAACCAAGTTTTGAGAATGATGATAATGTAATGCTGCCTCTGTCAGAAGTTTGGCTGCTTGCTACATCTCTTCCTCTCCTCTTCACCAAACCCTCAGAACATCACTCACCAGATAACTTGGCTGCAGGCTTGACCTCACACAATTTTGTCACCAAGCTGGTAAGACTAAATACATTGAAATAAAATACAACAAACTGTTAATCTTAACATTATTTGCTTATATTTTGTTTGACATATAATGTTAGTTAGTTAAACTATAATAATATATTTAATCCCTGCTGCATCACTAACATCACCTGCTGTCCACATAGAACAAAAGCAGAATCTAAAGCATATTTTATTTTTATCCTTAACAACTAAATATGCACCACTGAAACCAATTTTCTGTTAAGTCTACTGCCTACTGAGGAAGATTTCATGGGGCATCAAAATGTTGTTTTTATAAATATGTTTTAGTGTTTTTTAATTCCATTTGTACTTTGCTTTCTACAAATTTCCCAAATGACAAATGTATAAAAAATACATAATATGCTTATTGCCGTGTCTGGGATAAAACCCATACTCTCATTTAATATTCAAGCAATTTTTATTATTCTTACCTGTATTGGTGGTCATGCTCATGAAAACAAAATGTTAGGCTCATCGGGCCAGCTGTGAAGGGGGTAGTGACTGCCTGGTTATATAGCTAATTTTTTGTACCAACATTTTCTCAAACACAAAAATGTCTTACAACACACACAAATGTTAATAAAAGAGGTTAATTGAAGGAACAATATAAAAAAAATATTGGCACAAATATACTTGGAAACAGTCATGATTTACTTAAAACTTTCAGTAAACCATTTGTTTTGTTCTGCTTCTAAATATGGTTTTAAAATTGCTTGTTGTGGCTGTGGTGGTTATTAATTTTTAGATAAGTTCACAATATAAACTTCTTCCATCAATTTATATAAATGCCGGGTTTAACATTGATAAGCACAATGTATCTGTAGCAGTGGCAAAGTATGTTGATCTTTTATCTTGGGTTATGTTTCCCATTTAAAAATTAATCGGCTATACATTTTTATGTTTATAAAAATGACTGCAGTCGTCAAATTCATGAGCAATTCTAAAAGATCTGGTATAAGTCTGAATCAATTCTTCAATGAAGGTTTTATTGTAAAATCCATTCTAGCATTTTGGTTTAGCTTGACATATTTTCTTTGCTTTCCTAATTTTATCATTCTCCAAAATATTTACAAAAACAATTTTTTAGAAAGAAACTTACCTTGTCTCGATTTACTCTCACTAAAATCCCATAGGGATATAATTGTAGTTAAATATGTTTAAAAAACAATTTTGATTATCTTTTTTACTTGCTCAAATTTGGGAAGTATTGTTAACGTGAATATTTTCTACTGCAATATTGTGTTGAATCTTTACAATTTATGCTCCTCGAGCATAAAAATATGGTCTTTACAGTTCTGGCTGGTGCACTCTACCCAGAGGTACATCCAAAATGCCTGGACATTTAGATGTTATATGGCAATTCCTTGAGGTTTAATCAATGTTATAATTCAATTATTGATTCATCCTAAGTTGAGACTTGATGTAAACAAAGCCACATGAAAGTCTACGCACTGATTTGCTACTTAATGGACTTTCAATGGTATCCTTTTACTAAATAGTCCCTCCTTTGTGTTGTATTAAACTTGTTTTAAAATAACATTAGAAAATTATTACAACTGAAATTATCCCTTAATTTGATTTAGAAATTATACTTTAAGCTTTGCAAGCATCTTTCGAATTCCAACAAATGCCTGACTCAGCGTTGAGAGACCCCATGGTACAGTTCTTATCACTTGTTAACATCAAGTCAGCAACAGTCAGTCGACTGTTCGTCTCAGCAGCATTAAGTCTCGGTTTTGAGTGTGTTTCTCGTCTATTTATTGCATTTGCTGTGTCTGGCCCGAGTTTTGTTAAACATAAGACAGGAAATTTAAAAGTATTAAAGAAGATAAAGATTCATACTTTGCTATGAGACTGACTAAACATGGTTGCGTCTATTTAAAATATTATACTGGTGTTCCACCAATCATGTGTGTTCTTCGCGTAGTGATATGGGAATGGTTTTTTGGTTTACTTCCGGTCTTCAGTTAGGATGAACCAATAATAGCTTTAAAATGTATGGTTGTTTACTGATGTAGAATATATTATATTTTTTTTAATTGACGTTTTGTTCAAAATATATAAATCTTGGGGAGTGTTTTGCATGATAAATCAAATTGTTATATTATTTGTATGGACATTTATGTAAGAGTAATTTACTGATAACTTTATTTTGAAAATTCAAAAGTGGTTTTAAATTACACAAACAATTTGGGTTTAAAATTAATATCTGAGGAATTATTTACATAGTAAATAACACTATTTTCTGGGGACAAACTACTTTAAGAGTAGTTTTCTGATAGCCAATTTTTGAAAATATCTTTTCAAACAATAATAAACTATGAAAGAGTATGGGAGATTGTGGATATGATATTTGTAATTTGCCATAATTTACTTATACCATTGACTACTGATTCCAACTTAAAAAAAAGAAGCCCGCAAACAAGTAGTATGGCGCGGTGCTATAAAAAAGTTGATAGCTGTCTTATCTTTATCTGTTGTCATCTTCATCTTCTTATATTATTTAATTGATCAAAAGAAAATAGTATCAATCTTAACTAACTTAATAAAGGTAATGTTTAACAGACCCAAAACAGGTCATCCCTTTGAAGTAAATGATTTTCAAAGAGCATTAAAACATTTTAGTGTTATTTAAATATACAACAGTCAACCTTGGTGGTCTTGGGGTAAAGTGCTTTCTCAGGACCTGGTGTTCAGCCAGGCTCAAAGAATTTTTCTTGAACAATAAAAATCCTTACCACAACTTCCTTTGGAGGGGAAGTAAAGCCGTCAGTCCCATGTTGATTGTGGCATGTAAATGAACATTGAAAGGGAAAATACAACCCCTCAAAATGCAAGCCAGGAAGTTATAAACTTACTTTGCCAATATGATCCTTAGACTATGAGTAGGCATACCAATTGAATATATTAACAATCTAACAGATTTCCAATATGATTGGCATAAATTACATTTGGATTGAATCCTGATTTTGCCCACTTAAACACTTTGAAAATAAACTTGTCAACTTAAAACTTCTTTTTACAAAATATATATTTATATGAGTGTAAGAGAACATAATAATATAAACATATTCATCTGGAATAGGCTATTTTAATGATAGCAAGCTATGATAGTGCGTGGGAATTATGATAATATAGTAAACTGACATCTAAGTGGTTTCCTGGCATGGCCGAAAATTTATCATTTGATGATAATATGGGTTTACCCTTTCACATTGATAAATTTATGACCTGGGACTGGATGTTGTGCCTATCCTAGTCTTAAGATAGATTACAAGGCATATGAAGCTAAGACAGGTAGTGGAAAAATATGACTTGAATAAAAATCTGACCCAGACCATAGACTGGAAATGTATGTATAAGGAAAAAAACCTCTAAATGATATAAACATGTATAATTATACCTTTTTCACAGCTTGGCTCCATCTGTCCTTCCCATTGGACTCTTCTATATAATAGCAATGATCATGGCCTAGGAGCTAATAGGTTTGTACACAATTCGTTGATTTATTATTTTGTATGTAAGCATGTAGTAGTCTTATTTTTTTAAATATTCAATAGTTTAATTATCACAGCACATTATAAAGCAATAATAGACTTTCGTAAAATCTAATTTGTTCACAGAATATATGAAAATATTATTCAAGTATGACTCCAGCACATTGCTTCATCTATACTAAAATTTTCAACCTATTATAATTTTATATAAGATGATATACCCTAATGTTTAAAAAAAAATTAGTTTATTAGTTATAGGGACTTAATCTCATTGGGTTTTATCAAATAGATGGTTGAATATCATACATACATATATATATATATATATATATACATTGATATTGGTACCGGCTAACTATTAACTAAACTTTCTACTAAAGGAACGTATCAAAGGTAATTTATAACAAACATACCCATACATAACTAAAGCTATTTTAGGAAACCAAAATGAAAAAAAAGTGTACCCAATAGACCTGTTCATAATTGAACTAACATGTTTTAGATCATAAAATAAATTTCACTCTCCACTCAAACCTGCCTATATTTAATAGTCTTTAGATGTAGATAATAAATCTTTGTGTAATGTGTTTTTTTTTAACTTTAACTTACCTTACACCTTAATAATGTGGAAGACTCTAAAATTTGAGATAGAGATGATATAAAAAAATGTTTTCATCTTGTTTCAAAAGTTTAAAATTTCTGTGGAAAATTAAAAAAAAAAATTGAAAGGCAAATAACTGACCTAAAAAATTCTACAAACCAAACCGAGAATTTATTATAATATTTGAAAATACCGTAAAAAGCTGATAAAAGCCCACACACCCCTTCCCTCTGCCCCCATAAAATAGTGTTGAAAAAACCCATAATCCATCAAATAATGGCACTCTTGAATACTACCTAACAAATGTCACATGCTTTATGGACTTTCCTGTAAAGTCCATCCAGCATAGGAATGGAGGTAACTGATGGCTAGCAGAATTATTTTATTGTAAACATTGGTTGAAAGACACTAATGTGGAAATAACTAATATTTTCTTAGTAATACTTTTTTATTATTCAAAATGGTTAGAAAACACCTTTAATAATTTTTCCTATGAGAATACTGTTTGATTGAAATTTTTGCAACTAATTGAAAGATCAAAAATCATAAATGAAATATTTAATTTTTTGGTTTCGCAGTTGTGATAGTGGATATTATGTAGTGCATGAAGTAAAATTAGAAAGCCTTATATTCACAATTGTACCTTCCTAAAAAAAATTACCATGAATTATAAAATAAAATAGCCTTTTGCCTACTAAACCAATGCCATTCATTAGTTATCGATCTTGCCGATCATTTATTTTATTTTGCTATCCCTATTACAAAGGAAGTATATAAATCAACATACGTATATTTTTGAATTTACACATTTGTTGTTTATCAAGTTCCTAGCAAAAATCTTAGTAAACATGAAAATAATCATAATAAAAAATAATAAAAGTAAATAAATTCTTTTGTTAATTTAGATTTTACTTTAATTAAGTTAATTTCAAATAATTACCACATTAAATTGTGAATCAGGTTTAGTTTTTTTCACCCCAAGCGTCTAAAATAATATCATTGACAATTTATCTACATTTTCCTTGGAATGAATGTATGTTAAATCATTTAGTCATCTTTTTTCACCTTTGATAAAGTTATGACAAACAACTTACTGCAAAATGAGTTGAATTAGTTTTAATATGTCATAGTTCCAAGCAAAATAATTGCAATCATTACAAATAAAAGGAAAGGAGCCTAGCTAGCATTTGTGGAGATTGAACCAATTTCTCTGGCATTTAATGTTATTACGGAGTTATGCCAACATTATTCAATTGTAGCCTTTTCATCACATGACATACAAGAAGCTGTAACACTCACCAAGCCAGACCCAGTTGGCTCGTTCCGACTCGTCTACAATAAACCAGAGATGCACTTCACCACAAAACCCGCGTTCGACTGAACCGGAGTTCGAGGCTCGCTGCTGGCTATGTTGGAAGAGCCCCCTCCCCCCTTCTTCCGAGTGAACCTGTAACCTTGTTACAACAAACATGGAATGATTGTAACGCTCACTTATGCGGTCCCTGTTGACTCGCGTGGAATGGACTTCAAAACACGAGACACTCTCCACAACACGCACTACATTCAACTGAACTGGTGTTCAAGGCTCACCACTGGCAGTGCGAAGAGGTCTCCCCCTTCCCCCTCCGCCAGACAAGAAAGCAAGTGAACATCGCCAAGCGTCCCTAACGAGCCGATTCTGGAACCTTTGATAGAATATGTTGTGCGTGTGGCCTATGCTCCAGGACTCTCTGGTTGGTTCTAGACCTTCCACCCCACCTTCCCCCTATCCCTCCGCTCTGAGAGCACATGATAAGCTCAGGGTATAAAGGTTCTGAGGTGCAACGAGTTGGCACACATTATACTCAGGGCTTTTAGGAGGTAAGAGTCTTACTTCATAAGTGGGCTCGTCGTGAATTATCAAAATTCTCTTTGGCTTCAATCCTGTCTTGTATTCAAAATTCACTGTTTCGGACTTCTTATAAATTATGTATTTATATACTTCATTTATTTAACGAGTAGTCATGACTGCGGGGTATTGTCACCCGTCCTTACGACTATGGTAACTATAGGGGGAACCCATCTGGTTCTCTTGTTAAGGTTTCAAATTTCCGCTTCGCGGAAAGTTTGCACTCCGGTGCATTTTGTCTTGGAGGTCGCAAATAATATATAGCTATGGTTATGTTTCTTTTCCATAAACAAATAGGTGGCTAAATGTGGGGCCGCGAACTATCTAAGAGAAAAACGGCTGTGTTTTGTAAGGTTTATTATTTGTATACTTAGGGTTGTTAGTGTGTCGGGCCAGTTCCCGTTATGTTTAATATGTTTATATACCTAGGATTGTTAGTGGGTCTAGATAGCTTATTGTTACGTTTAATATATTCATATAAATATATATGTTTATGGTTGTTAGGGAGATTTGGGATAGTTTATTGCTATGTTTAAGATATATAAGTTTATGGGTTCTTAATAGTGGGGCCGCAGGTATATATGGAGACCAATTTATCAGTAATTTTGGGGTCACCCATTGGTGGTGCCATTTCTAGGGTCTTAAGATAAGACTNTCTCCGAACGGAGTCCTGCTTATTTCTTAAAGGGTGGAGTTACCATTGGTGGTCTCGAAACCTTGGTATTCATTTTGGTGCTATTGGTACGCCTATCGGCTGCTTTAGTTAACAATGGGGTCTTGGCTCCCTTTGGGCTATGCTAGAGCTTGGGTCGAGTCTGGGCTATCATTTGAGATTTGTAGCGTTCATTTCATATAAGGAGACCAATTTATCAGAAATTTTGGGGTCACCCGTTGGTGGTGCCATTTCTATGGTCTTAAGATAAGACTGAATATATTTTGCTATTGTTGTATCGCCCTTCTGGCTCTGGAATGTGTTTATGTGTTACTTCGCCCGTCTGGCGTATGTTGCCGCTTGGTGCTTGTAAACTTTAATGTGCCGCTCCCCCATCGAGCTGTATTTTGTTTGAATGAATAAAAATTATAACTCTTTTTTCCACCTCTGTCCATTATTTGATTGAGAAGATGAGGGAGGCTGGTTGCAAACCAGAGACAAGTAAACTGTGAGAGGGACAAGCTGCGCCGCATTTGGAATCTTCTATGGACTGTATTTCTGCTTGTGACCAATGCTCGTAGGCTCGCGAGTAGGTTCTGGAACTACCCTCCCCCCCCTTACTCTGTGCACTAAGAACACATGTTTACCACAGGATATATAATGGCTGGAGCCCAAAGTAGAGACACACATTACACTCTGGGCTTTCAAGGTAAATAGCCTAACTTATGTAGGCTCTACACTGTTTTCTAAATTCATTTTGGCTTTAAATCTTCTATCTTTCAAAATTCAATTTATATATCTACGACTAATATTTATTGTGACGATCAGATACGTCAGCCCTTAAGGCAATGTTTATTTAATGAATATTTGGTCTCCATTAATATCTTCGTCTCCATTAATATCTTCGTCTCCATTAATATCTTGTCTCCATTAATATCCTTTTTATCTTTAATGTCCGCAAAAGGTTATATTTACCGCCTTGTTTTCCTACCAAGGTTGGTTAAATGTGGGGCCGCAAGCCGGCGGAGAGATTTATTGTAGCATGGACACTTTGTTGGATGTTAGTGTTAGGCTAGTTTATTGTTGTTTCTTTGCTGGAGTCTTTTTTATATGGTTGTTAAATGTGGGGCCGCGGGCCACCCAGTGCTTATATCCACTGACGGCGTCTTGTTTGTTATTAATTCATTTAGGTATTCTTATTTAAGTTTGGACTTTATAATATGTCAAATATTACATTAATGTCGCTATCATCGTTTAGGTTAGGGACTTGAGCTCTTGACTCACCTAATGTTAGAGCTTTGAGCGGGGGTTGGCTCTCTGCCCACGCTGTTGATAGACATTTATTATTATTTATTATTGTGTAACAGGAGACCAAGTTGTTAGATCTGTATTGCTATTCTCTGATGACGCCATTTTGGGAATGTCTAAGTATAAGGAGCAGCCTGATGTTATTGTTGTAGTGCCCATCAGGCCTTGGCGGTGCCCCTTGTGCCTTATAGCCCATCTGGCTTATGGTTAACGCTATTACTCTTATGTGCCTCTCCCTCATTAAGCTGTACCATGTTTTTCTGGAAATAAATTTATAACTCTCTTGTGCCTACCTCTGTGTGTTATTTATGTGGGATAATGTTGGGGGTAGGTCACACAATAAACACTTAAAATATAATTTAATCATCCAAAAGATACATTTTGTTATTAGCTTTAGTTTCCTCTTTTGCCTTAGGAGTAATTAGTACATAGGCTTATAATCGGAGCGAGTAATAAAGACGTGGTGCTATAAAAACATTGCTAAAGGTAAAAAATAAAAATACAGTAATAAATAACAAACAAATAGAAGTGTGTGTGTGTCAAGATTATTTTGTCAAACCAAATGATAAAATTTTGAATTAATTGTAATTAATACAACTAATAAAATAGTTAATTTTATTATGTTTTTGATGGTAATTATTTTTATTAGTTAATTTTTTTTAAAAGTGGTTTTTTTTATCTACCTATTTGCTCAGGGGAAAAAATAGTACAAAATATAATGTTTGGCACCTCTTCAATTCGCTCTAAGTATGAAACTGTAAAATATTATCTTGGTTTGAAACCTCTTAAAAGTTACTTTTCTTAATTGTTCTCTCTAGGTTTGACACCCCTTATACTCTACTTCCCGACTGGCTCATCAACCACATACACGCTAAACCCTCATAAATGATTGACCTTGGCAAGCTACTTTCCTTTCCCCCATTCGCATTTCCACACCCCAAAAGATAGAAGAATATATCTGTCCTTCTCTAAATCTTTCAAGCTCTTTCACTTGCTGAACTTAAAAAATTACTCTTGATAGACAGAGCACAATAGCTCACGCGCCTCCCAACTTGTTTGTCTCTACAAGACGTGGTAAAATAACCCCTTCCCCATCACAGCCACCAAGTTTGCTAAAGAACAAAGGAGAGGACTGTCTACAAAAGAGATTAACAGTGATGAGTCGGTGGGAAATACTAGAACATAAGTGCTGTGTGCCCTTTGTTTTGTTTCTTGAAGCACTATGTTTTGTTTCCCGCCCGAAACATTTTGAAAAGGGTCGATCCCGCTGACCAATGGGAATAGATACATTTCCAAACTTTTCCCGAGGGTTCGGGATCCCGTCCACCCCTAATTAATATAACTTTTCACATTAATAACGTAATAGAGATTTAAAACTACTTTTCACAGATAACCATACTCAATATTGCCGTCCATTTGGAATTATACTTGATTGAAGGTGTATACTTTTATTGCTTTGACAAAGCAATGAAAATAAAAATAACCTGTCTAAAACCAGTGTTGGTCATAATTATTGCAATAAATATTTTACCATTATTACCACATTTAAATAAAGTTTTTTCTATATTATATAGGTTATTAAAAATATTATTTTAGCCATCTTATTTTTAATTTTAAAGTATGATCATAAACTTTTATAAACATTAAAAATAAAATTGAAATAAATTTCTCAATAAGATAATTTCTAGCGAGAGCCCATACAACGTGCATGTGCAACTGCTCATGGAGGAATGGAATTGGAACAGAAGCCGATGACAAAGAATAATAAACAAAATATAAAACACTTCAAATTTTTTATTTTTTTATTCCTACATTTTCTTGTAGGGTAAATTAAGCTACAAAAGCATATCCTGGGGAAATATTAGCTCATTAAAATTTCACTTTTATTAACATTTTTTTAATAAGATGGTATAGAAACATACTACAATAATATAAAGTGATAGTGAAGGAATCCAACCTGAAAGAATAGTTAGGTTAGGCCTGGATATAAACACACATTTCCCTCTTAATTTTTGCTTACAGTTTTACAGTTCCCACTTCTCCAAACTTCCACTGTTGCACTTTGTTTTGAATTTTCGGAAATATTCACTTTTCATACGAAGTAGAAATGCTTGGCTCGAGTTCGACTCGAATGAAAAAACCCGAGCTCTCAGACCCTTAAGATTAGTAATACCAATAAAACTAGGAATATTCTTCTCAAAACTTCCTTAATTCTAGCTTTGACATTGTCTTTAGCCTCGATCCAAGACTTACGTAATAGCAAATGTAGTATTTGCAAAGTCAACACAGTGAAACAAGGCTTGTAGGCCATAAAAATCTAGTAGATAACTCACAAAAAATACAGTTTTATATTAAGCTTTTTTCTGTTGCTGTTGTCACTCTCCTTGGTCACTAACCTATTGTGTTTACTAGGTTTCACTCTTGTGTATTGAACTGTACTGCTTGGATAGCAACCCCTAGAAGCGGATATTTAAGTACTCATAGTTAGGAAGATAGTTGTGTAAAAATCTAGTAATGTAAAAATATCTTTCTTGATTGAGGATTGGGCCTTATTTATCTTAAGTTAATGAAAAAGTTACCATAATCTTACTTATGGTGTTTACCCATGTAATTTATTGAACCAATAAAGAAATTGTGTGGTGTCACACAGATCAAATCTAAAGTAATGTCTTTCAGAATGTGATTTACCACAAATTTGTCCATGGTGTCATGGAAATGATTGTTTATTCTTTTTCGTAATATTTCTTTAGTCTGGAATTGGGTACACACATAAATGGTGATTTAACTCTTCATAGCTGCATATGTGATAGCCTATTATGTTGATTATGTTGCCAGAGAGGGTATTTAATGTCTTGTGAATTATGTAAATTGGCAGATAGTGTGGTTGCAAGGAAATTTATATCGGGAGAGTTTGGGTTCAGTTGGTATAGTTTTAGTTGTATCTGGGGCTTGCATCTTATAAATTTTTTGCGTGGATTTAGAGTGGGTTAAAAAAAAGTAAAATTCACAAGTATATAATAATTATTCAAATTGGTCTTTTTTTAAATTCCGTTTATAAATCTCAACCCTAACAAACTAAAATTCTATTATCATTTTATGAGCTATTATTAAAAATTATTCTATTCTTATAAAATAAGTATCTAAAACTTTAATAATACTGGAGTATTTCTCACGACAATTGCCAATAAATCACCCTTCTTAAATTAGGTGTCCCCAAGGTTACTGTCATTCACTATCTTTACTGCGCTACAAAATTTGTTTGAACTTAGTTCACATCTGGAAAGTAAAATTCAACCACTATTTCGTTATTTTTGTTAAAAAAATGTATATCTTAACATGTACGTTTTGACTAATTGTAAATTTTTCAGGTTTATGCACCATGTGTTAAGTTATCGAGGCTCAACTCTCACATTTCTCAGAGGGGAAGGAGGAGTTCAGTTCTGTGTGGCTGCCAGCACTGAATGGAAGGAGTCTCATCAATACTGGGGGGGGGATGACTGTGTTGTCATTCAACTTCTGCCCAACTATCAGATTATTCAGAGTGAGTATAGCTTCAATGGGTTAGAACAAAACAACTTTTCATGGGTGCAAGAATCCGTAGATCTGCAGATTTGGTCAAATAAGAGTAAGGCCAAAGGAAGTTTGTTTTGTCTCTCTCTTGAAGCCATTTTTTTTTATAGCTAGCCATCATAAAGACTGTTGACATATCATTGGTTATAAGAATCAAATATTCTTATTTGAGGGGTAATCCATAAATCGGATTGTATTATGATTATCATCAACTATTTCCATCTTGTGGCCAGGTCAGTTTAGTAAAATGCCTCCATCTTCCTCTATCCTTTCACCACTCTTCCTACTTAAATTAATAGCTTTATGGTAATTTATTATGGAAACATGATACAGGCCAATGTGTTAATGTGATTTTTAATAAGCCTGTATAGTTGCAAAGATGAGATACTTTATATTTATATCCTTTTGGGCAATTGTGTGGATTGATAATTATATTTAAAGAACTTCGTTGCGTGGTGTCAAAGTGTGGATTGATTAGGTGGACTTCTTCCACTCTCCAGCTATACAGTTTTTATCCCTACCCCTTTTTCCATTTCTTTACTTTGGCTCTAATATAAAAAAAAAGTTCTTATAATTTATATTTTGATGCGGTGCTAGGTCATGTTCTTGAGTGTTTTTGGAAGTCTCCTTAGTAATTGAGAGTGTAGGCATACTTCATATACAACTGGATAGGTTTGATTAACTAGAAAAATCGGTACAATGATTCATTCATTTGAGCAATGGGGTTGGATATAGTCAAATCATGGTTAGATTATATTGAATAATTGCGAAATATTATTAAATAATATTATTTACATAATTTGGAAAAATTTATTAAAATATAACTATGAAAATAAATTATTTAACAGAAATCTTTTTAATTGTGATTAATCCATTATACATTTTGTATGTTAAGTTTTTCTTAATAATAGGAAAAAAGCAGCAATAATATAATTCTAGGTTTTTGTCATCTGTATACAGAAGGTGCTAAGCTGTTGTACTTCAACTTGAGTATACGTGGGTACCCCAAGGGTCTTCGTGCAGGTCAAGATCAACGAGCTCCCTGTCTACAAGTAGATGATGGTTTCAATTTAGTTACATTTTGTGGTATTCCTTACCGCATCAACAGTGTTGAAGTTTGGGGTTGTGGCTCACAGAGAGACAGGTGAGGCTCAGCATTTAATTATCTAGCATGTAAAAATTGCATTCTAGTAAGCATAAAAAACACTTCAATATGTTTAAACCAGAATATATATATCAAAATGTAACTTTCTGCATTTTTCACTCGATAAATGCAAAATTGGGAGAAGTTAATCTGTGTATATTTTTAAATAACTTAGATATTTTTGAATACTGTTGTGTTTTAAAATATATTAAAATTGTTTAGGTGTTCTCTATTCCAACAGACATTTGCTGAATAAAAAATGCAGAATTGGCTTGAGTGATGTAGCAATTTACATGATAGCATAAATATGTTGGCCTATTATGCTTCACAACACAAACTATAAACATCTGATTGTAACTGATACATTTTATTACCAGCTTCAGTAGCCGCTTGCTCAAAGGCTCTACTCTTGCAATATACTGGATCTGTCAATGACAAGAAGATTGGAGTTTGAACCCCAATCTGGTGTTTTGAGGGTTATTTTTCCACTCTCCCTCCACAAAAATGCGGGTACACTTCCTTTAAATTCAAACTTCCTCATCCCTAACACACAAGTAATGAGTAGATATGTGTATTAAGCGAACATGTAGTAAGATGAAGTGCTAGGATTTTTTTTTAAATGAAAGAGAGATCTTGAAGATTAATTTGGTGATGAATGTTTTCATATGATTTTATTGTGACGTGAAACAAATTAAAACATTACAAAAATAGTACTCCTACTTTTAATTTAACAATTATATTAAATTTCAGGGTGACCTGGCAATCTAGGGGTAAGGTGTCAGACTTCTGTGCTGGGGGTCCGGGGTTCAATCTTCGGTCCTGGCACAGATTTATCTGATTGCCTAACCTTTTCTTCACTTATGAAAATACGTGTATTAATCTAAACTTGTGAATGTGTGTAATGACAGGCCTCCACCGTGGTTTAGATCCCATGTTAAACTGTAGGTCCTCAATTTCATTTCACTATCACCCTACCATTAAACATTAGTGTAAGTGTGTATAGCCCGAACAGGTAGTAAGACGCATTGCTAATAATAATATTAAATCTCGTCACAATGATAGTAAACACAGCCATCTGCTTTTATGCTCTGTAGTCACATGTACACTGATTAAGTGTGTTTGTTTTAAAATTAAATTGGTTTTGCCAAGTATATTTAGCTAAACAACAAAGACAAAGCTTGTATTATTTCGACTCGGCTAGACCGACCAATGTAGTTCGCGATAATTTCTGGTTTGGAGCCTACCACATGACATGTCAGCTCTGGTCTTGTTTTTCGGTGAAAGTGTGAATCAATAAAGCTAATATACAAGATTAAGTAAAAGTACTGTTGTCAAAGAAGGGAAATTAATGGCTTGCTACTTTACTATTGAGTTGATAAAAAAAAAATATATATATATATTTTATTGGCAAGATCTTCTTTTGTGATGTGTAGTGTACATAATGATGTTATCATTGTTGAAACGGGTTTTAATAATATAATAGGAATCAAATTCAAATTAGTAGCCTTTAACCTAATATGCTGTATGCAGTGTATTAAATGAGAGTTTAATATATATGTTATCCAAATCCTCAATTCTTTATATTAGTCACTGCATTTGAATTCTAGTAGTACCAATCAATTGATACTTTTAATGTGATATAAGGCATTAGTAGCACAAACATTTATTATAGCCATATTACTGGGTGGGTAAAGACAAACTCTTATGAATTCGTGAATAAAGGTCACCTAAAACTAATATAGGGTTATTTAAATCCAACAGCGTGTCACTTGTAACGGCTGAGTTTCGAGAAGGGCTTATCAACTGTTGAGTGAAAATATGCATACATTTATCCTTGCCTTTCTGGATCCATATCACATAAAGATTTAATTAGGAGTTCCATGGATTCTTAACATCTTGCAAATAGCATAATTTGAAATGATCTAAAAAAAAAAATTAATGGAGATATGGCACTATGTTGATTAACTTCATAATGATGTGTTATATATATTTATTACCAACCATATATGCCTATTGCCGGTCCATGCGGCTAGAATTAGAGCTATTTATGTATTGTCATTTTTTTCTCATGTTTCGTCTCTCAATCTGTATGTATTGATGCTAATATTTATGGGATTATTTATTTTGATTGCATTGTCTAAGGTGGTATGGAAGGGTTGGCATTTTGCTCGCAGTTATAGATGCGGGAAAAGAAACTACTTCCCCTGTCACCATGTGATTAGCTTATCTTCCCCCACTCTTCAACTCCAAAACTGCTCTTGACCCCTATCATGAACTTCAACATTCCATTTTACCTAGAATTGTCACTAAACTCTAGAACACCACAAGTTTAAAAATAATACCCCCAGTAAACTGGTATGGTAGACATTTTGTCATGCTGACAGTTTAAGCGCTTTATGACCATCCATTACTCATTGATAAAATTATTGCTGACTAAAAGCTAACTGTTAATATAATTAAATCTTAATGGTATTTTGTTTGTCACTACAATGTCAACAAGCAAATCTAAGTCAGGTTAAGTAAGCCAAATTGGAATAAAATGAAGTCCTTTCAGAATTAATGAAAAACTGCAGATATGCCAAGTGTCGGCGCACAAAAATATATCAAAACATAAAAAAAAATCAGAGAACTGTAAACTGTTTTCATTGCTTTATTTTGGAGATCTACAAAGAGCATAACAATTACAAAAGCTTGTAAAAAAAAGTATATATTTGGCTTATAGCTCAAACTATTGGCTCTATAAAAGAATATTTCAAATAAAATATTTTTATTTTTAATATAACTTCAACCTAACAACAATAAGCTATTTTATATCTCAAGTAGTTGCATATGATCAAAATTGGAATTTTACACTTCTGTAAAAGTACCCTCAAAGTCATGGGGAAATGAGAGTTTCCATTTTGTTTGTAATATTAAACAGTGCCTAGATTTAAAAAAATGCAATAAAAATTGTTAAAGCAGATTTTGAAAAAATTGAGTTTTTCTCTTTTTTCCCCCCATCAGTAAACCACCCTTAATTTTAGGCTTCAATATCTAATTCCAAAAATTACTTAGGGGAACCTTATGAAAATCTTAGAGACCATATTTTAGCCCAATCGGTAAAATGGTTTCGGCTCTAGGGTGGGATACAGACTGACAAAGAGACATTGCGAAAAATACTTTTTCAGTGTCAGGGGGTCATGAAACATTGACATTTATCAAAATCTCTCATCAGTTTTTTTAATGATAACAATAATTCTCTCTCCAAGGGTTCGGGAGATTAAATGGTGTGGATAAATTGAGTTATTTGTCAATATCTCCTTTTCTGTTAGTTTTACAGTAAAAAGAGTGATCACCAATAGTCAACATAATTAAATTATATACTATATAAATAGTAGCAAAACCACTGCAATAATTCGCTAAACATGTACTCATGATCTAATTAAATCCACACTTACACACTTCCCAGGGATCACATTTAATACTTTCAAAATCTGATAGTTATTACGAGTGGTCCCTTTACCTTCCTTAAGAATTTCAGTTTTCAACTAACGCTTAAAGATTCCAAATTTTAAAACTTATTTTGTTATATGGAATCGTACTTCTACGTTCCTGCCAAATTTAAATTTTCTACAGGAATCCATATTAAAAATGTTAAATTTTCAGACTTTTACAGATAAGTTTCATTTATATTAGTTTTGGAAATTTGGTAGTCCCGTCTTTCTCCGACTCACTCTTATTGACTAAATAAAGCTTTCATCCACTGCTTGACCATTAAAAATAGTTTAAAACGGGTTTGGCCAAAATCGGACATATTTTGACATATTTTATTTTGTGTTTTTTTGTAAAAATTAAGCCATCATGAAATGTTTGACCTAATTATAAATTGTTTATAACTTGTTTGGTCTAAATCGGTTAAAAAACGATGATAAAGCTTATCGCTGGAAAAATATATGATGACCTTATACTATTATATATGGGGTGCGGGGGCTCTCAAAATGTACAGGGGGCATTCAAGTATTATATAAGCAAATTTTTGGCCTTTTACCCTCTCCCCCTCTTGTAAGTTAAAATAAACAAAGGCCTGACCCCCACCCCCCCTCGTGCGTACATAAGATTTGTCAACATATTTTTATTTGTTCATAGAAATAACCATTCTTTTTTTCGTTCAATTTTGCTTAGGTAATACTAACACGTGATGCTTAAAAAGGATAATTAAAAATCCATGCAATTTATAAATTGCTGGTAATAATTAACAAAGAAGTGTGAATTAAAATTGCGAAATAATTTACAATTAACACTGGTATACAAAATGAATTTAAATTTAATTAACATGTAAAATTAAAACATTATAAAAGTTTAAATTTTTTATATACTACTAAAAGAAGTTATGCAAATAGTATTATTAGCAAATACATGAATATTATATATATAAAAAAACACCTTAAACTTAATTTAGCCTAATGTCCAAGGTCCTTGAATCCACGTCTCATTACTTTAAATTATAAATTATTATGCTTCTATTTGGGGGGGCGCCTAGGTCACTCAAGCTTTGGCTTACTTCTATAGGTTTCTCCACTTCTTCGTCTAGCCACTCAGCATCTTCATTTCTGCCGGAAGTCCAAGCGGCTTGCAATGCGACCCCCCTCCTCCCTTTTCAGCAAAAATAAGCAAAGATCGAACTCCCTGCCCCCCTAAGGTGCTTATGTAATACTTGACCACCCCCACAGAAATAATATAAAACACTACATCCCAGTGTGGTATGAAACTGAAATTTGGCAGGCAGGTGAAAATACTAAATCCAAATAACTATAAGTAATAGTTTAAACATTTTAAAATGGAACTCTGGTAAATTTGGTTGAGGGGGGGAGAATTTTAAAAAATTACTTTTATGTGGTAGAAAATTTAATTTTGGCTGACAGGTAGAAGAGCAATGCTATAAAAACAAGTAAGTCTTAGTTGTTTAAACGATAATTAGAGAAATGATGATGGTGGGTTGGGAGGAGGGTTAAATTTCCAAAACTAATAGAAAAAACTACAAACAGAACACTTTTTTTTTACGGTTAGGCGCTTACTATCTAGTGCTTTCATTTTACTTCATTTTTGTTTATTTAGATCATAAATTTTTACTATTTCTTTCGGGGTTCATTGTAATAATGCTTCCATGTAAAAGAGCCACTGTTAACGTGTTTGCAGTTGCGCCTTAAATTTAGGTATTTTTTTCAGCTATTTTATGTGTAAACTAGGTTTATCTTGTTTTTATTATTATTATTATTACTATCATTATTATCACCGCGTCTTACTACCCGTTCGGGTTATACGCACTTACGCTAATGTGTAATGGTAGGGTGATTGTGAGATGAAATGAAGGACCTACAGTTTAACGTGGAATCCGAACCACGGTGGAGGCCTGGCATTCCCCACATTCACAAGATGTCTATCTTGTTTTGTTTATTAGATAGTAAATAAAAATTTTTTCCCCTTGTAACAATGTCTCCATTTAAGCAATAGATTCCAGATGCAAGGGCCAAAAAAAAAAATCCTTGCCTTTACGTGTCTGAAATTGTGTTTTTGATAGTTTAGGAGATTGCTAGAAAAAAAAATATTTAACCCAACTTAAATGCAAGCGAAGCCATGGGCAAACTCTAGTACTGTTGTTAATACATCTGATATTTGAGAAAGCTCTCTGTATGATACAATATTTCATTTTAAGGTCCACTGCAATGTAAAATTATTAATATATAGTGGGTTGACACGTATGTACAAAAAACAAACAAACAAACAGAAACTTCAGATTATTGTTGATTTATCATTTATTGGGAATATCGGAAGGTTGAGATTTAGACGCTGACAAACCCCATCTGAAAGACTTGATTGCATAGTAATTCATTTGAAAGAAACTAAGATATATTGTGATATAAAATATGGGTAAATTCTCGATTTATTTAAAAGGTGGTACACCTTGTTAACAACACACCTGACACTATGTACATATATAATACATTTGTATTTTCAATTCCTGTTCCCTTACCTTGAGATCTCACGGCTTTCAAGTAGACTTATAAAATGCCTAAATTACAGTAAAACTAAGACTAAAACTATAGCATAAAGGTCTGACTCACAAAAAAAAGTTAGATATGTTAAGTGCACAGTGCATTATTTTAAATTAATAAGCTAATAACCCCCCCCCCCCCCCC
>CABEEJ010001823.1:27745-94566 GCA_901482245.1 Timema douglasi
GGCAACAACAAAAAATGAGGAAATTACCTCATCCTACCTTCTACAAATAAATATTTGAAAATTGGATGTCCCAAATTATATCTGAAAATTTAGTTATTTTTATAACCTATTGAGAGTATTAATTGCTAAATGATATATTTTATGTTATTTTCTATTTGAAAAAAAGTTTCAGATTATTGGATTACTGCCTACAGCTGCTAAGAGTTGTAAGATGCTAAAATTATTATCTCCAGAAGAGTCAAATTGGGCATGGCTTCTTAACATCCCCCTCCAGGCTTTGTAATTTTTATTTTGAAAATGCAAATAAAATTGTAATCCTAAATTTATAAATATATTTAGCTCGATTAAAAATATAGGATTTTCATCCTCTTGTTTGTCCTACAGTTATAATATTTGTAGCTTATCCAGTAAATAATAGGCCAATATTACAATATGAATAGGTTAGGGAGGGAATTGAAAAGACTAGGTATATGGTCACACATGGTGTCTTCAGACAAAGGAAAGTCAGGAAAAGCAAGGGAATGTAATCAAACATAAGGAAAAGTCAGGGAATTTAAATGTTTGATTAATTCTGTACCTAAATATTCAAACAAAAATGAGTGTTTCTCGATGTTAACAGAGTGTAGGCCTATTGCCTATGTATTTTATTTTAACATGAGATGGTTGTACAGTGTTTATTTTATAACACATTCACGCAGGAACACAAATACTACCTAATTAAATGATAGAGGATTAACAAGAACTTATAAGAATGTTGATGTTTGGTAGCCTAGAATTTTTTGAAAATATGTAATCAATATACTAAACAAAAAAATTCCCATTCAGCAAGAAAAACTGTAAAAAGGTTAAGTCTGGAATTTTTTTAAATTTATCTGTAAAACCTAGAGAAGTCAGGTAATTTTATAATACAAATTTTGTAGCCACCATGTCACAGAAAAAACACAAATTGAGGACAATAAATTAGAAATTATTACAAACAACCTATAATTTGACAAGATTAATTATTTTAAATATTTAGGAACAATTTTATCCAGCAATAACAATATAAGAATGGAAATGAGCCTATTCGCCAGAACTCGATATTGAGCGAATACACTTCCACTCTAACCTTAGCCTTAGTTAAAGATAGTCTTCTCAATAGATTGTGTTCATTTGTTCACTCAATTTTTGAGATGGGTCATGTTTGAGTTCAAAGGCTTGATTTATTGATTGCCATAGTTGCTTTGGAATCACCATAGTTGGCTTGGTAGCCTTTTGTACAGGTGCCAATATAATTGTTTATATGGATAAATCAGTTTTTAGCACATTTAAAGACTAGATACTATTTTGACATAAAGTTTTAGTTAACCTGATTTTCACGTTTTGTTACACAATTAAACTAATACAGGATTACTATTTAAAAACAATGTTATGACTCGGTTAATTTAACAGACGTGTAAAGTTATTTTATAGATTCCCCTTGAGAAGAGAGGGTGTACCAACTAGTTTATTTATATACAGGCAAAAATGGAGCAGATGTGCCAGTATTATCCTACAACATTGGAAACTAGATAAAAAAAACTCGATGTACCCATACAAGATTCACACATATACCTTCTTGAGTCAATTAGAAATAACAGCCGTTATGATAGTAATATTTTCATTTGTATTTATCACAAGTCTGGCCCTTTGGACTTCCCAGTCTTCATTCCCCCCCCCTCCCCTCCCTACCTCCCCCACCCAAAATACAATATTTTATAAAATAGCTAAATTCTTGCAGGATTTGGAAAAAGTTAAATTATTACAACAAAAATAATTAAATTACAATTATATTGGATAATTATAAGAAATTATGCAAACATTATGATACATCACATAATATATCAAGTTGCTGCGTATATAATATTTACTAATATTATGAAACCACAACATAATATAAGATACATTAAGGTTTACTTCTCCTCTAAACTAAAGGATGGTCCAGTATACATATTTTCTTCTGTTTTACATAAAGATTTAAACACTCTGATTTTTTAGCTGTGAAGCGATATGAATCTTTCCAAACTATAGCTGAATTTTCTTCAGCCATGATGACTATAATGTATTCTAACAATTTTCGTTAAATCCATATATAACAGTTTTATCTTGATTTTTAAAAGCACTTAAATAAAAAAACACATTTTTACATTATTAGTCCTACTCTTTACTTTTATTATTATTTTTAGCACCTTGTCTTGTTACCCGTTCGGGTTATACACGGATGGTTCTAGGGATTAGGGAGGTTATATTTATAGGAAGTGTACTCGTATTTGCGTGAAGGGAGAGTAGATTTTTTTTTTAAAACCACCATCAGTTCACCCAACTGAGATTCGAACCTCGATCTCCCCGTCATCGGTAGTCTAATTTACTGCTAGATTAACGTTTTAGATTATACAAATATAAATAGGTTTAATACAACAGTAGCAGTGACAATAGAATGCTATATTATTAAAATATTTGAAAGTTTAGATAAAACTACTATGAATTACATTAGGCTTATTTGAAAGTGCGAGTGAAGGATTATTTACTCTTTTTGAAACAAAATATATGTGACCTTATCCCAGTGCGCCTGAGTGAGGATGGGTTTGAGAGGTGAGAATGGGAGAGTTAATCGGGTCCTTGTACCTGCACAACTAAGCCGTCTGACAAAAGGTTGACAAGCATTTGAGGTTTGGCTTGATGTTGTAGGGGTAGGCAGGCTAGTGGTGGGGGTAGGTAGGCGATTGTTGAGTTCCCATTAGAACATTGATGAACTAATTTATACTAACTTTATTAGATAATTACGATTCCATCAATACATACCTTTATTTACGCCAAAATCCAATGTTTGTACTGGGTTTTTTTTATCATACTCACAAGGGAAAAAACCCAACTTTGCATCATTTTAATAAATTAATTACTAAGGTTTATTAAAATCTCTTTTAGTACAAATATAGAAATTTATTTGACCTACAAGATTAAAAAATACCCCATGCTCCTGCCATATTTCCTAGTCCTGGAAATATTGGAGAAAGATAATGGAATTTTTGCGCTATTCTCAGCCCTTTCATTCCACCTTAATGCTTTACTCTAGTGTTGGACTTTATTGCTGGTGATGAGGAGATTGAGGTTAGACTCCCTGCTGGGTGTATTGAGTGTGGTTATTACTAAAAAAATTCTTGCTCTCCCTCCACTAAAATATGTATGCCTTTCCTCTGATATTATACTTTCCTCATCCCTATTCTATTAGCTTAGTTAATGTTTGTGTATAACCGGAACAGTTACTAAGATGTGGTGGTGAAACATAAGAATTTGTTTTGGAAATTACTTTCTGAGATGAAAGTTAAGCCCATATGGATTTTTTTTTGTGGTTGATGTGTTTATTATTAATGTCATGCCATAAATTAAGGATCTGGCGAATTTTATTTTGGGGGTGTTTATATATTTATTTTTAGCCCCATGTCTTAATACTCATTCGGATTATACACTACCATTATGTTCCTGAATACAAAATGTGAGTCATGTATCAACATATTAATCAAAGTATATGACTAAAGGTGACTATTAACCTTTCGAATGGTTGTATTAAAGCGTAAAATCTGAATGGGTAGTAAGATGCTGTGTTAAGGAAAAAAAGTGGTAGGTTGTTTATTCTAATAATGAGCCTTCCACAAGTTGGTTGACATCTATATTAAGGAGTCAAAAAAATTACCATAATATTGACCTAATAATAACTTTATACCTTAAATCTTTAGTCATCTGGTATTTTAGTTTAATTTTGCTTAATTTTGAGAGAATTGAGTAATTCATGGAAACTTTACTTTCACAAACAATTGTATAGCAAAAAGATATCTTATATTTATCATTAATCTTGGAAAAAATTGTTTTGATTCTATAAAAAATTATGCCTCTAACAAAATCAAGTACTTAATATATTTTTACATTTTGGTAAAATAGTTCACACCAGTTATTGCATAGAAAATATGAAATTCTGATTTTTCCTTGTATTAGTGAACTTTGAATTTTAGAAAAATATATCCTCAATAAATTAAAAATATCTTATCAGTATGTTTGTGAAAATAATAAATATGTGAATTGATAGCTAACCAAATTTTTTTACTTAATCATCTACTTTTAATAAACAAGTCTTTTGACATGCCTGGATTTCTAAAGACTTGGCCGACATCCTGAGTATATTATACCTACAACCACTCATGTCTTATCAACCCCTAATATCTTGGAAAAGCTATGTTTGAAACTAGTATTAGCAATCTTAGCCACATTAGGATGTTTTTATACTTTCTTTTGGGTCATTTGTATTGTAACAATGGTTTAAAAAATTTTGCTATCTCGTCTGTTTTACATTTTATCTAATAACTCGATTTTGTGTGTGTGTGTTTCAGAAATGTTCAGTTGGAAATAAAAAAGTGGCAGGTAAAACAAGCGGAAAAAGCTCGTGACATAAACTTAACAAACAGTGAATGGGTTGACAATCCAGATCGATATTTACTCGAATTGGCTGGACGACCATCATATTCTTCGAGTTAATAATATATATCTAGTAGATTTCTGAAGACTTATTTAATTTAATTACTTCCAGGAAACTTTATGGTTCATCATAATCTCAGCCACAGCCAGACATGCACGGGTATTATATATTTCATTCGACAAGTTTTTTCTTTTTTGTCTTGCTGTGCAAGCAACATTTACTTAAAAATTACAATAATTCTAAATTAGGTTATTATGTAAATAAAGAAGCCTGTAAATTATAATTATCGTATTGGGCCGAATATAGTACGGCATCACACATAAGTCTACCCTAAAATTTTGAAGGTGCTATTAATGAAAAATTAAAGGTCTCAAAATATATTTAGAGGTAAAAACTTTGACTCGGCAACACCAAACTTGTGAGTAGCCTGCATGTTATTTGTTTGTTGTGCCTCGCATATTGCTCTTAATTTAAATTTCTTATTGTAGAATCTTCTTATTCCCTTGTTTATTTGAGACACCAAGGAAGCCTTCTTTTCGACGAGACCACTCACTTGCAGATCTGCCACTTGTGATTTTTTAAATCATTTATACAGCATAGATTCTGCCACATACTAACCCTACGAAACTACCATTTCAGTGACAATGAATGGGGGAAATCCTCTTATCTCTTTGTTTTGACCTCGACCTTATTATTAGACGCGCTATTATTCCTTGGTGGCCGACTGGTACAGTTCCATCATTCTACAAAATAGACTTCTGTAGGCATCCCGTTTTTATTTCAGGGAAAAATATTAGACTATGTAAAATATGAGTTCAGTTTTTATAAGGACAGTTTTAAAAGAAAAGCATCACTATATTCTGGCCAATACGATAATAGTAAAACTTAAAATATGGTTATAAAATTATATTTTACACATTTTACACCTTAAAACAATATTAAGCTATTTTAATCAAGATTTCAAGATAAAGTGTGAATGAATTGTCTTTGTACCTTTGTTCTAATATTTAATTTCAAGCATACCAAAATATAAAGTTTAATTTTGTTTTATATTCTTTAGTGTGTGAATAATTTTAATGCTGTATCATTATTAGTATTGTTATCATTTAAGTATATGAGTGTCATTGTTTCCTGTTTTTTTTTTAAATTAACGAGCTGCTTATAGAAGCCAACCGGAACCACAATATTATTTAATGTAAGAATATCTCATAGCTTAAGTTATATTATATTTGGAAGAAGGTATAGGAAAAGTGGATAGAAACATATAAAAGGAGGACAAACATAATATGGCCTTTACAATGAAAAGAACACAGTTCACACTTTACACTGCTGCTAATGAACAAAGAGGTAGTGGTTGCCTCTTAAAGAATATTTGATCGTCACTGCCCAATCCCCCGACCTAGGTTTCATTCTATCGGAACTAATCAGGGAGGAGTGTGAAACACGCAACACAACTTCCTAAAATAGAAGAAAAAAAAGGAGAGAAAAAGGAAAATGGTAAAGAATCATAGGGCACATAGATAGGAACATGTAAAAGGTATAACATAAAGGACAAACAAAAGAAAAGGACATTGGATGCGAATGTATGATGATATAACTCAATAAGGAAAACCTCTTTTCGCTTTATGAGGTAATTGTATTATATTTGGAAGAAGGTATAGGAAAAATGGATAGAAACATATAAAAGGAGGACAAACAGAATATGTCCTTTACAATGAAAAGAAAACAGTTTACACTTTACACTGCTACCAATGGACAAAGAGGTAATGGTTGCCTCTTAAAGAAAATTGATCGTCACTGCCCAATCCTCTGACCTAGGTTTCATTCTATCGGAACTCATCAGGGAGGAGTGTGAAACACGCAACGCAACGTCCTAAAAGAGAAAACCAAAATAAAGAAACAAAAGGAGAGGAAAAGGAAAATGGTAAAGAATCATAGAACACATAGATAGGAACATGTAAAACGTATAACATAAAGGACAAACACAGGAAAAGGGACATTGAATGCGAATGTATAGTGATATAACTCAATAAGGAAAACAATCCTCTTTTCGCTTTATGAGCTAATTGTATTATATTTGGAAGAAGGTATAGCTTAAGTTGCAATTTTGAAATTAATTCTTATTTTCAATTCATATTTTTAAATAAAGTACAACTTGTACTAAACGTTTTCTTTAAACAATCTTTAATTACATTTTATGGCTTATTGTTATTTTATAATATAGTGTATTCACTGAAAAACTTTTGGTATTTTTAAATTCTGATAGCTAATCCAAGCTAGCCTGTCTTTGTATACACCTTGGATTTTGTTTTCCTTACTTTGATTAATGAGGCTACCGTTAAAAAAATAATATATATCAAAAGAAAATTTACATTATTTCTTGATTGTTTTATATATATGAGCCAAATTGTTTGATTTAAAATTACAAAAAGTCTAGAAAATTAAGTCATAATTTGCGCACTCGTTCTATAAATAAAATAAACTAATTTATTAGCACACAAGCTAAAAATATTTTAATGATGTATAATAACTATTATAATGTTTAATATTAAGGATACTATAATGTAAAATTTAATTTGTAGTACTATGTTCTTTATATTGTAAATCATGTCAATACTAAGAAGACTTTAAATAATTATGCCTCTATGTACCTAAACTGCACATTCGAGGCAATCGCATTTAAAAAGTTACATAATCTAAACATTCCTACCCCGCCTCCCCTTAGATTATACATCAATATGAATATGTCGAGTATATTTAAACTCATTCCCGTTACAGTTAATAGGAAATCAAACCCAAACCTGAATAATCATAAACATCTTTAAGTAGCACGGTCTTTAACTTATGTTTGCTAAATATGGAGTGCCCATGAAGGCCTATATAACTTTACCTTTTTAGAAATCATGATAATCTTAATCACTATTTGCTTCCCAGAAAGAAAAGCTATGAAGATAAAAAGCACTAATAGCATTATTTATCTCTATATGGAAAACCTCTTTTCACTTTATGAGGTAATTGTACTATATTTAGAAGAAGGTATAGGAAAGGTGGATAGAAACATATAAAAGGGACGAACACAAGATGGCTTTTACAATGAAAATAAGAACACTGTTCACACTTTACATTGCCGCCAATGGACAAAGAGGTAATGGTTGCCTCTTAAAGAAACTAGATCGTCACCTCCCAACCTCACACCTAGGTTTCATTCTATCTTAACTTATCAGGGAGGAGTGGGAAAGGTGCAACACAACTTTATAAAACAGGAAGAAGGAAAAATTGGAGAAAAAGGATGTTGGTAAAGAATTATATGACACCTATATAGGAACATGTGAAAGGAACACAGAAGATAAAGGACAAACACACGAAATAGACATAGTTTGCGAATTTATAATTTATATCTTTAAAGAACGCTTTTCGAGTTTGTTTTTAATTTATATTTGGAATAAGGTACAGGAAATTTGGATAGAAAACTTGCAGACGGGACCAAACAAATAATTGATTTTACAATTAAAAAAACAAAGTTCACACATTACATTGCTGCCATTGGAAAAAGTGTTCGTGGCTGCCTTTTGAAGAAAATCGACTGTTACCACCAAATCTCTTAATCGAGGTTTCATTCTATCGGACACATCACGGAAGAGTTTGAAATGCAGAAAACAACTTCCCAAAAAGCATATTAAAGGGATAAAATAAGAAAATAATGATATCTTAGGAACTTATAACATAAGGGACCAACACAAAAATGGACATAGGATGCGAATATAAATATTTGGATGGAGAACATATAAAAGGGAACAAACACAATATGGTTTTTATGATGAAAAGAACACCACAATGCACATTGTTGCCACTGGACAAAGAGGTAATGGCAGCCCCTTGAAGAAATTTATTGTTACCACCCAGTCCCCTTACCTAGGTTTCATTCTCTTGGAACTAATCTGGGAAGAGAATGAAATGAACAACGCAACTACCTAAACTAGGAAACCAAAAAACAGAAAATGGCAATTGGTAGAGAATAATAGTACACTTAAAGAGGAACAAATAAAGGAAAAACATAGGGAATGAACATTGGATATGAATAAATATATTATATTATAGAAAGGAAAACCTTACTTTTTGTGGTAGTTTACTACTATAATTACTGGAAGACTGGAAATAGGGAGTTATAATACCTATTTTCAGGAAGGGTGACTGGAAGAGATGTAAAAATTATAGGGGAATAACGCTGATGTACTACTGTGCACAAATATATGAGAAGATACTGTTAGAATAAGAAATAAAACGAAAGGAAGGTGGAGAGAGGAACCTAACGGATTTAGGGACTAGAAGTCTACAATAGACTTAATCTTCCAAACAACAGCTGATGGAAAGAAGATATGAATATGAAAAAGTCTTGGTAATGGTATTTATGGATGCGAAGAAAGTATATGATAGCGTGGATAGAAATAAAGTTTGGGAAGTGTTGGAGGAAGCCTAAGTGTAAAGAGTATTTGTAATGAGGGAAAAGCATGTATGAGAATAACAATAGATGTACTAAGACGGAGAGTAAAAGGACGAAGTTGTTCCAAATAAAAAATGGAGTGAAGCAGTGGGGGTGGGGGTTGCCCTTCCACCTTTACCATGGAAATGGCCTTGAATCAATTGGTAGGAATTAATGAAAGCCATGATGTTTGCTGATGGGGGTGAGAAGGAATAGGTAGTACAGGTACTGTAACATGGAGAGGAAGTGAAATTTATCATGGCTAATTGTAAAGCTATGTTAATGACAAGGAAAAGGTGTACCCAGTCGGTCACTACGGTCATCACTTTTGATCACTAGCCCCGCGTTGTACACCATTTTTGTAACCAGTCGCCCATTGTACAGCTGATTTGATAATCAGCCTCACCTTCTCATCTTCTTACGGTGTCGTCCACGGCAGTCAGTTGTTTCGGTAGAGCATCTCGGAGTTATATAGATAATGGGGGAGGGGGAGCGGGTAGAGGGACATAGCCGATTAAAAAGATGCTATTTAGCGACTTTAAATTTGAAGTTTTATTTTAGTACCAGGGATATTTAATTTAGAAACACGAATTAGTTATGACAGTGCTAAAGATAATTTTTTAGCCACCTGGTCTACCTCTACTTTCTCCCATCTCGAGACTATCTCTACCTGTTATAAGTTAATAGTGAGTACCGGTCTTTACTCTTTGCATGCTAACCGGCCAGTGCCGCGTCTGATGCTTTCCTTCCACATAAGGTCAAAAACAGACGCTAAACTAGAGGCAATGATTGGCCAGGAGTCCGCGCCAAAACCTCCCCCTCCCCTGAAAGACCACACGTGCAAGCAACAAGTGCATCTCCCAGATTCCGGGTTCAGCTATTAATACATTGCACGATGCTTAAAATGAAAAGTAAAAGTAATAAGTTTGGATGACTCTAATATTCCAATAAAGACTTTAAATTATGAAAAACTATTAGATTAAAAGTTTAAAGGCCTGAAAATGAAGTTAATGAATTGAAATTTAAAACATATATTGCTTATAACTTTGGTTATGATTTATATAACTTATAATTACCACAAAACCCCACACTTTATTATGATTAACCATTTGATAGTAATAAAGAGAATTAAATTAGGCCTAGATGAACCGAAAAGAACAATGTATTTGTCAGTTTAGTACTCTCAGTATCTTGAGTGTATTAATATGTAAACTAAAGGAAAAACTAATATAATTTTATAAGTGAAATGGTTGAGAGCTAAGGGCCTTAGAACCCTGACCACTTTACAGAGGGTAAGACCTTGTAAAGCTATAAGGGTGGATGGAGTAGAGCTGAGAAAAGTCCACAAAGTAAAATATCTTGGAAGGGTGATTGAGAAGAATGTTGGAAGCAGAAAGGCTTTAATGAGAAAAGGACACTAGGTAGAGGTGAAGAGAAGGAAAAGAGAAGTCCCCTTGAAGTATAATAAAGTTTTGTACCCAATGTATAAAATGCTACAGAAACATGGATATTAAATGGCTAGATTAGTGGAGCCATGGAGATAGTTTGTGAGGATCATGTTAGCTGTCTTATGGAGAAACAATATTTGAAATGAAGTTAACTGGGAAAGAATGGGGTGTACAGTGAGTACATGAGATGGTATGGGAACGTAATGAGGATGGAAACAGAGGATGCCAAAGAGAATTTTTGAATTAAAGTAAGGAAGAGACCGCAAGGGAGGCCAAAAAAAGAGATGGGAGGAGCAGATAACAGAAAGTGTTCAAGTGAGAGGAAGATGGGGGCATTTTACTAGACTGACCCTGCAACTGGTTGTAAACAGTTGATAATGTACTATGTAAAAGTAGTAGAAAAACAAGTTATATTACACTGGATTGCTAGAAAAATGTTGAGGAAATTTAGGTTCTTTAGGCACAATAGCCTAATCATCTATAAAGTTTTGCAAAAAAACTTGTGATTTTAATCCTCCAAGTAGCTTATCATTTCTTAAAAATATTTTTCTTTCCTTAAGAGATCTTGTTTATTAGGTTGCAAGTATTGCAGTTAACTGTTTTAAAAGCTTTTGAATTCACACATTTCTTAAATACATTTGTTCCTTTACTCATTTCATGCGCATTCAATGTCCTTATTTTGACGACCCGGATTTTTTCCACTTATTATTATCATCCACTGCTCCTTATAAATCTCCGGTTTAGTAATGTTAATAAACTTTTCAGCTGCTTTCTTGATCATTAAATTTATTTTCAGACATACTTACAATAATTGATTCACTTCTTGCAGAATTTCAATAATATTCTTTAAATCATTTAGGATCAAACATTTAGCAATTTGTTTTATTAGTTTAATGGCCACAAAATCCCTATAGCAACCTAAAATAGTATGCCCAGAGACAAGAAAATTATGATCTATCCTCTCAAAAACTCCAATACTCACAAATAGATCCAAAAGAAAAATATTTTTTTTTTTTTTTTCTTCAAGACTGTTATCAATCCACTTGATTAATTTATTTCAAGGTTTAATAGTTTAAAAAAAAACAATCAAAGCTATCTATTTCACCCCTCATCCATTCTGTCCCTCATGCCGATATTCATAGTCTCTTTATTATTGTTAACGATTTTTATGAAAATATTGTAGTTTGAGAGTTACAGAATATGCATAAGTGTAGATAAAACAGTACTGGTTGTATTGCCATGAACACTACATTTATTTCACTTGTGTTGAGAACGAATGTAGTATGCTTTAATCACCTTCCTTACTTTTTCAGATATCAGATAATGAAATTTCACTTATGTGATCAGCTATTCCTTCTCTTCTATGGATGTACTCGACTTTATTTGTGCATGTAGTAGTTCGCTTAGAGGTGACCTGGTGGTCTAGGGGTAAGGTGTCAGACGTCTGTGCTGGCGCCCGGGGTTCAATCCTCGGTCCCGGCACAGATTTATCTGATTTCCAAACCCTTCCTTCACCTCTGACAAGACATCTTGTGGGGAATGCCAGGCCTCCACCGTGGTTCGGATTCCACGTTAAACTGTAGGTCCTCCATTTCATCTCACAATCACCCTACCATTACACATTAGCGTAAGTGCGTATAACCCGAACGGGTAGTAAGACGCGGTGCTAATAATAATAGTAGTTAACTTATATGTTTCACATCTATTGCTTTGAGACTGATGAAAGTAAAGTTTATTTAACTTTGTTCTGAAAATAATATAATAAAATTGGTATTTAATTTTTATTGCAGCCAACTTATTTTTAATGCAGTGTATGACTGACAGTTAAATCATTGCAAAGCTATTCTTTCTTCTTTTTTTGTGTTCTCCTGCCATAGTCACTAGTCTTTCTTGAAATACTGTGTACTACTGGTGAGGTTATACAAGGAACTCGACCACCTAGATAAGGTTGGAAAGAATGAGAGGGAGGGATATGGTGGTGATAGATAAGAATGTTTCTTTCTCTCTCTTAGGCATGAGACATTCTCCTCTATTACCCTAGACACAAACATGTACTACTTAACCTACATATATTTTAAACTTCCACACTGCTCATATTATCGCTATGAGCCGAAATGGTTTCGCTGGAGCCGTCGTCTGACGAATCGTCCTCCAATTTGATTATACTAATCTAGGATAACTCATCAATTCTTTGCTTTGATTTCAAGTAGTCTTTACACGTGTTCAATGAGTGCTAACCATTCCCTTTTCGTTATTGACATAGAGTTGAGCTTTTCCTCAGCTAGGCTCTTAACAGTGTTTACCTTGATTGTAAGGTTTTTTTTAGAATTATAGTCCTTGATTATCGCCAATATTAATTCTCTAAGGTTGAGATCGGGATGGTATAGGAGTAGACATAGATCAGAATGCCTGTATTTTGCCAGTAGTATATGTATCATACATGTCTTAAATCATAGTTCGGTCATTCGAATATTGACTAATTCAGATTTGAGCATGCATAGTATTACTAAAGGGAATATGTTTAAATCACTTCATTATGACTATTTTACGCTAAGATGCCAGTGGTGTGTACAATTGAACGTTGTGGTAGGGCACGTTGTCAACAACTAGTACGCTGTCGGGTGGCAATTTGTGGGTCAATTTGTTTGATATACATTAAATGTTTTTAAAGACAGTAAGCACCACACCGCTGCTCACTATTCTACTATGTTACTGATACTATTGGATTGTCCTTGATCTAGCGTGCACATGTGTAAATGCTGTTTTGCTACTGTGCAATCATAACAGTTTCATGTTTAACCTCATCATCAGTATATGCACTATCATGGCCTCTTCCTTGACTTGTCTAAAATTTCGGTACTTTGTTTTCTTTACCCATTTGCCATGTAAACGTAAAGAACTGAAATAACTTAAACAGGCTTTTGAGATAAACTGAAAATTTCCCAGAATGTTTTTCTTTATACTTGAACAATATCTCCTCTTTCATCATGAGCTGTATAAATAACTGTTGCTTGCCTTCTATTGTCACCTGGATTGTTGTAACTACCATGGTGTCTTCTGTGAACAAACTTAATGCACATTAACCCCAATAAATAGGTTTGTTGACTTTCAAAGTCTACTTCATAAAATTCCTTAATATTAGTGATGTTTGAGCAAAGGTCAAGCAAGTCCTTAAATTTATCATAAGATTTACAAAAAACTTTTGGCGAGGGGGTTGTTTTCGCTGGTATAATCACATTTTTGACTGAACTTAATGATAATCTTAAAGTTCTGTGCTCTTCCTCTCATCTGATGCTTTCCCTTCACCTTTCAATCTTGGCTTATAGATAGAATTAACCACTGGTAATTCGATCACTGCCTCGCTGTCAATATTTGAATTACTAAGTCAATTGTGCTATTCTTGAAGAGAAAAGAATCACAAAATATATTTTAAAAAACTATTAAAACACACATATAGCAAACAAAGTTAAACAATGGCAGGCGTATTGAGAAACAGCTGGGGAAAAAAGTGGGAAGGTGCTGTGATGTAGAGGAGCACTATTTATGCTTGCTCGCATGGTACCTATAGCTCCCGCTAGGTAACACTATATTACATATTTCTGAGATATAAATCCTTATTTACCATAAAGGTGTAGGGAATTGGATAACAGATCGGCTTTTTTTTTTTTTTTTTTTTTTTTTTTTTTTTTTTTTTTTTTTTTTTTTTTTTTTTTTTTTTTTTTTTTTTTTTTTTTTTTTTTTTTTTTTTTTTTTTTTTTTTTTTTTTTTTTTTTTTTTTTTTTTTTTTTTTTTTTTTTTTTTTTTTTTTTTTTTTTTTTTTTTTTTTTTTTTTTTTTTTTTTTTTTTTTTTTTTTTTTTTTTTTTTTTTTTTTTTTTTTTTTTTTTTTTTTTTTTTTTTTTTTTTTTTTTTTTTTTTTTTTTTTTTTTTTTTTTTTTTTTTTTTTTTTTTTTTTTTTTTTTTTTTTTTTTTTTTTTTTTTTTTTTTTTTTTTTTTTTTTTTTTTTTTTTTTTTTTTTTTTTTTTTTTTTTTTTTTTTTTTTTTTTTTTTTTTTTTTTTTTTTTTTTTTTTTTTTTTTTTTTTTTTTTTTTCACTTAGATCTTAATTATTTCAAGTCTTCTGATAATTGCTAGAATCATTATCTTTTAGGTATTTTATCATAAATTTGTACTTTCACACACAAATATCTAGCTGATAGGACTTACCTTAAGAACAATAATATAAATTGCAAGGACTCACAGCCTAGGTGGCTTGTCAAAATTAACTTTAATTTTCACACAGTATTTTTAAACCAAATTTGTTAAAATCTTCAATTTCTTAGCAATAGCATTTTGATATTTGATAAAGTAGTGCAGGTATGAAACTAAATCAATTTTGATTTTTTAACTAGAAATTGTGATTGTAAATACTTAGCTAACTTTAGACGTAATATTTGTTTCTTTCCAACATTGACTTATAAGATGTCAATGTTAACTGTTTTTTGAACCTAGTCTAGTCGAATATGTATTTAAAATTGTGTCTGGTTATACAGCGAAATAAATATTTCCAATGATTAATATTGAACAGTGAACTTAAGTGTAGCTACTGTATTTTGTTTAGTTAAAGGGAACATCTTAATATTTATTTACTTTACATCCATTACTGTTTGTAGCCTTTACCCTGGGTCAGTTTTATATTCAAGCCATATATTTTCCATTATCAGCTTGCTAGGCCTGTTGTAGCTTTATATGTCTTACAATATAACTTAAGAATAGGACAAACACGACATCCAGTCCCCAGTCATTAATTCATCACTGTGAAAGGGTAAACCCACATTTCACTCATGATAAATTTTTGGGCCATGCGGGGAATCGAAACTGGGAATGTAAGCTCAGTAGATAGACACTACCGACTGAGCTAAGGTGTCAGATTCTTAATATTTATTTATTGCTATTTTTTAAACTATTAGAAGGAGGGATTAGTGAGAGACTAGCACCACACACAATGAAGAAAAACTATTCAAACCTTAAACCGCATGAGAATTATCACTTATGAATATTCATAATTTCAAAAAAATATAGACTCCACCTTAATTATTGATAATTATAGTGCCAAGAGTATAGCTCTCATTTACTATAACAAGTCAAACATAACTTATGGCATTATCTCTCTAAGGAAAACCTCTTCTCACTTTATGGGGTACTTTTATTAAATGTGGATAGAAACACATAAGGGAAACAAACATAATATGGCTTTTACAATTAAATGAAACAACACAGTTCACACTTTACGTTGTTGCCACTAGACAAAGAGGTAATTACTGCCTCTTGAAGAAATTTTATCTTACCACCCAATCCATTTAACTAGATTTATTTGTTGGAACTCATCGGGAGGGATTGTGAAATGCACAATGCAACTTTATAACAGAGGAAACCAAAGAATACAAAAGGAAGAAAAAGGAAATTTGTACAGAATTATAGGAACTTAGATAGGAATTACATAAAAGACAAATCATGAAATGGACATTGGATGTGAATATACGAGGGGTGTTTATTTATAAGTAAGGACCATTTTGAAATTAAAAAGTAATTACTAAATATTTTTGGGTAATATTTTTTTTATCTGATTCTACATACCTTCAGCTACTTTTAACACATTTTTCCACAGTTTTTAAACATTTGTCGTATCATTATAAGTTTTGGTAGACCCTCGTCATAAAAGTCTGGCTCGAGCAAGGAAACCTATTCTTGAACCAGTTTTCCCTTCAATGTCATTGTGGAAATGCTCGCTGGCGAGGAATCTTTTCAGATGCAGCAAAAGATGGCAGTCACTAGGCGCAAGGTCAGGGCTTAAGGGGGGTGATCATATTGCTGCCAGCCATAAGATTTGAGGAGAGCTTGCGTTTGAGCAGCATAGTGGGGCCTCGCATTTTCATGAAGTAATAACACTTTGGCAGACAGCATGCCGCGCCATTTGATCCGGATAGCGCGGCGAAGTTTCGTCAAGGTTAGATAATAGGCAACTGTGTTTATTGTTGTCAGCGCACATGCGTGAACGAACGTGAAGTATTTCAAAAGATAGGGGCAAACATTTACACAACAACGACAATGTGAAAACGACAGTTCAGGAATGGTTTTTCTTGCTGGTGGCAGTCTTCTATGACGAGGGTCTACAAAAACTTATCTCACAATAGGGCATATGTTTAAATAACAACGAAAAGTTTGCTGAAAAACAGCCTTAGATATGAAAAATCGGATTTAAAAAATTACCCAAAAATATTTATTAGTTGCTATTTTAATGAAAAATGGTCCTTACTTATAAAAAAACACCCCTTGTGTAATACATAAGGAAGGTTTTTTCGCTCTGAGTTAATTGTATTATATTTGATAAACAGTACAGGAAAGGTAAATATAAACTTATAAAAGGAACGAACACAGTTCATACTTTAGTGATGCCAATGGCCAAATTGAAGAAAATCATCTGTTTCCGCCTAATACCCCAACCTACAATTCACTCTATCTGAACTCGTCAGGAGGGAATGTGAAATGTGCAACTCAACTTCCTAAACCTAATTTTTCATAGCAACCTCTCTAGATATAGCTGTCCTGTTCATTGGTGATTACCAATTAATTCAACATGTTTTGAAACAAAAAGTAGGATGTATTAAACCCTACATGGTGGTATATTTAGAGTTTCCAAATTTTAACATTTTTAAATTTATATTTGATACTATTTATCTTACATAGTCATGTTCAAGTATTTTCTGATCTAAATTGTTAAGTCTGTTAAAATAGAACTAAACTGAAAATATGTCACTCCTTACCTCAAAACAAACTTAATTGAACTTTAGTGGGGTCCATAATCACATCCTTGGCTAATGCTTGACATATTTCTTACTATTGAGATATAAATGTACTTGTATTAATATCAATAAATAATAGATTTTAGTAATTTCAACATATGGTGGTTGGTATAGCTATTACTTAGAGGAAAATAATGGCTTCCCAAGTGAAATTGTAAAATCTATTATTAGTTTCTTTTTATTTTCAGATATGTTATAAGAGATGTGGAAAGTCAGTTTTTTCGGTTCTAAGCGAAATAAAAATGAATATTGAATACTATTTCTGATGTTCTAAAAGTCCTATAATCGTTCTGAAAACATAATATTTGTTAATAACTTGATGTTAAACATTACTCTTTTTATATTTAATTTAGTTCATTGTTGAACAAAAGAAAACTAAAATTAGATTTTAACCTTTATTAGACTATCTTGTTCCTATTCTATTCCTTTTATAAAAGTATTTTAAAAAACAAATTAGTTTATTTAAACAACTTCACTGAAATTTCTATTCATTGTTGCATGTTAGGTTATATTAAGCTATGTTGTGATACCTTTAATACAAACACATTAGATATTCTTTGCCAAACAACTTATTATAACACACTAAAAAATGGCTTAGCTAAGGAGTTTCAATTATAAAGCTACAATATTTATTTTGCTATCTTTAGAAACTTGCTGCTGCATGTATGGATAGTAAAAGGTATTAAATTTAAGTTGAGGATGTAGGGGATGCGAGAAAAGATCAGTCTATTTGCATTATTTATATCAAAACATTGTTTTGGCCTAAATAAATATATTGCTTCAGTAGAAACATAGTTTAATGTTCTTCAAATGGTGATATCAACAGTTCTTGAACATCTGCCAAGAGCGTCCTGGAATTTAATGACAACTTTTCTCTTAATTTAAAAAGTTTGTCATTTAATGCCTTTATGCTTATGACAGATATTAAAGATCTGTTGATATCCCCATGTGAATAAAAATCAAAATCGCTATTGAAACATTATTTTATTTTACTAGGCAAAAAAAAAAGTTTTGCTATAAAAACTTAAAAACCACTTAAGCTTTTCTTACGGTACCTACATACCCACCTTAATACGACATAGAAAACGTATATAGAACTCCAACACATTTAAATAGAATATGAAGAAACTGAAAAACAGTCAACAGGTTTATTAGGCTATCATAAGGTCATTCATTTTGGTTTATTTTTAGTTCAGCAATAAAAATATTTAGCATAGCAAATCACCTCTAGTATTTTTTTAAAAATGTTTGCAGTCAATTTTATTTTTAACGTTTCTGGTATAAAGTAGTTGGACTTTAATATTTTCAGGCAGTTTTCTTATCAGAAGCTCCTGTGAGAAACCCCAATATTTCACTTTAACTTTAATTCCAACAGTTTTATATCTAAAATTAGGACTATTGAAATGTTAATGCGAATGAGAATACTATGAAACAAAGAAAAGCAACATAGATGGACGAGTGGGCGTAAATAGTTAAAGCATTTTATTGACAAATTTTGCCAACATAAAGTATAAAATTTATGCATTGAATTTTACATCGAGTTTTGGGTTTATCTAAATGACTTGATTAAGTTTATATAAGATAATTAAATACTTAATAAAACAATGGCTCACCAGTATTTATATTTATTTATGTTTTTGATTTAATATTCACTTTTAAACTTGATGACTAGTTTTTAATTTTATCTCTTTACACATGCATCTATCAAGTTTTATTTTCATGTGTGTTATTGATAGAGGTTGATGTTATGTGTTGATTTTTACCAAATACTTAAGAATTCCTATCAATTCATTATGAAATATTGAAAATGATCCACTTGAGAAAAATTATGCTAGAATAATATGTTGTTTTGTCAAAATCAAATTGTGAAACAAATATAAATCTCTATTATAAATCGTCAATCTCTGCCAAAGTATAGGAAAATATGACTAAGTCTTCGCTGCATCATCAACCCTGACTGACTCGTTTTATTATTATTTCCTTCGTGTCAGTATATTAATACACAAACCATATTACACCAATTGATATATTATACATATTTGTTGAAAACCCACAGAGATAAATTTTATAGTAAGTAAGAAACAAAATGGGTAACAATTATTTAATTATGCATATTTAAAGTTTATTTGTTCAGATTTGGGAATTTTGTGCGATAAACATAACTATAACATGGAAACAACAGCTTCAAATTATTTAAATTGAAATTACATTTATTAAAATAAATTCAAAACTTCAAATCTTTCAACACCAAAAGGCATTTGATTCGTCTTTGCACGCCCTAATGTTAATTTATTTTCAAGTTCGAAATCCTATACATAGTATGTTATCTAGAAAAAAATGTTGGCCTTATCAAACATTTAGATGTAGTTTAGATGGAAATTCTAGTATATCTTTGGTAAAATTTGCATGGATGAAAAACTGAGTAATATTTTTCCTTTCAAGGCTATATTATTTTAAATACCGCCTATATTTGGAGCTCTTTCATTTTTAGGAAAATAAAGTATTAATAATTTAGTTTAAACTGTGTCCTTAAATTCTGGGCAACCGAAAATAATGTGGCGTTTAAGAAAAAAACCAATCAGACATAATTTTCTTAAAGGTGTAACATAAATTGAAATCTTTTGAAATAAAATATATTTTCCAATCATCTTCAAATTAAAATCAATCTAAGTACTTTGTTGGCTCTAAAGAATGATTTAAAAATATGGTTACATTATTAATTTTAGAAAACTTTTGACAGTTAATTATGGATTCTCTTGGTTTTAATATTGTCCACCTGTAATTAAACAGATGTTTCAGCATTGATTACCTAATCACAGATTTGCGGTGTAACTTTCAAGTAATTCATTATCTATCTATTCGGTGTACATGGTACGGCGTCAGCCTACTAATAAATTGACCCATGTTCAATCTCATTCACTTCAATTCTTTTAAGAACAAATTGCTCACAGTTTAATTTGGGATATCAACATTTCTTTAGGTCCAAGTTTGTATAGTGTAATTTATAAGTTGTCGTACGACGTGGGGCAGAGGTTTTTAATTCCTGGTATTGACTTTTATTATAACTATTTTGGCTTAGCCCTAAAGGCTCTTCTTTCCTATTCAAAATATGTAAATTCTTTTCAATGGTTTCACTTTGCGATTTGGAGTGGTCTTTTCTTGTTGTCAATAGTTATTAGTAATTGACAATAGCTGTAGGCCTGCCTATGTTTTTATCTTATTGTAAGTTATTATTTGTAGTCTTGAATGGCTAATATGGAATGTGTTTTTTCTGGACTTTCTCCCCTCCAGTACACATCCATGGTTAATTAACGGTGCTTTTTATTTGAATATTAATTTGCATGTTTAAAAATTGACTGACCCTACTGTTTAGATATTTAATTATTTTGAAGCTTAAAAAATAGTGTTAAAATAAACAATGTAGGTATACCCATTTTTATTTGCATAGGAAAAGCAATATATATTATAAATTTAAATGTATGAATATGATTATTGAATAACATGACGTGTTATAAACAACATAAACATGTCTTATACTTTAATCTGTTTTCCTAATTCCATAACTTCTCAAGACATTTAAATAGTTACTTAATATCTATTGGTTCAAATTAAGCCAATAAAAAGCCTTGTAACAAATCTAGTGCTCCAAGAAATTTAACGATAAGAACTAATGGAAGGCACCCCTCCTAAACTTGACGAGCACATCAAAATAGTATTATAAAACGCAACGCCAAGTTTAGCCAACTGCTAGACTTTACGAATAGTTAAGTTACGAGGACTTTAACGTGACATTGTTATATTGGGCCTTAACCATTTAAAAATCAGTGTAAAATATTTGCTTATGGTTACAAAATTTTCAAATTTTGTGCTCAAATTTTTAATTTATTAATGCGAAAGTACATCCCCATTTCATATTCATATAAAATGTTATTGCACTTTTTTTTTCAAATAATGTTTGATGATACTGAATGAACTAGTATATATACTTAATTGCAGGTAACACTGCTCAGCTTAATATCCTGATTTTCTCAAACATTTGTAATATTTTTTCATAGTAAAATATATACTCAAAATATAGTAGTATAGTTTGCTATCAATAAAAATAGCCTAAATCTATTTTAATTCTGATATTTCAAAACATCATCAGTGTGTTAAACATTTTAAGCACTATTTGTATACAAAGTGATAGTATTAATTACCATAAGCAAGCTCATTCATACTGCTCCTTGGAGAGAGGAACCACACTGTAAAAAAACTACCTTGCAGTATTTGTTTGAAAATTAAACAAAGTTCTTGCACCTCAGCATCAGGGCAAATTAGTGAATTAGAATTAGAAATTAGAATCCATTAGAAAATTTATATTGACTATTTATTAAAAAAATATAGGGGTGGTGAGAGTAGTTGCTCTATTAAAAATGTGCACAATGTGGGCCTTTATGTTGTAATAGTGTATTTTACATTCCGTAGTTATATTCTTAAAAAATTGTATGTATTTAAATTGTAAATTTATTTGTGATTAAAGTATTGAACATCAAGGTATTTTGGTTTTACTATCGTGTTTTTGTAGAAACATAAAGTTGGTCATTAATTGGTTCAAACATAGGAGCATTGCGTTTAAAAAAATAAAAACTACTAGTGCACCTATGGAAATTTTACCCCCTCTAACATTCTCAACCAGCTTTAATTTGAGTTAATATTTAGGTCAAGAGTCTAGAACACTAACTCTCAGAAAACTGCTGATTACTTGGCATGTTTATTTTTATGGTTTGTATTTAGTTTTTAAAGGCTTATGTAAAATATTTTATTTTTTAAATAAATATATTTGATTCGATTAAACTGTGATTGGTACATTTAGGTAATCATTGATTATGTATAGGCTGTAGATTTATATGAACTTAAAAACTGAAGAAATGTTCAAGAAAAACGAAAATATCCACAGTAAAAAACCAAGGATCTCAGTTAAAATCATAATTTATAAAACTATTTTCTACAATAGTTTACCAATTTTAGTTCCGATTACGTTTAACAGCTCGATATTTCTTAAGATTTCCAGGAGTGAATTGCTAAAAATGTTCTTGTATATTGAAAAGTTCCTCTCTACATCACATGTAGTACTTGAAGCTGGGCATCTCTTTAAGAGTACTTCTTTTGGATATTCCCCCAAATAACTTGAATAAGTCTTTCCAAATCACTGAGGCTTGCATTCCTTTTCAATATATAGTGAAATTTCTATACTAAGAATCTTCCATTTGCACCCAGCACAATACTATTGATTATTTGTGGATGGTGTGAGGAAGTATTCCAAAATGTGCCTGCATGAGTACAAGCTCACCCTGCAACTCCTTTCTTTCACAAGCATGGATTGCAGATTTGATGATGATTGCATTTTCAGGATTCAGCAAACTCAACCTGCAGAAATATGTAACCTTTTGAAACCTGGTAGGCTTTTTTCACTTGCAAGGTGTTTAAATGTACTTGGACCATAAAATAAAATGTGTGTCTAATGTTAGTCACTTGTTTAAGCTTCAATAGATTTAACTTACCTTTTTTAATACCTTGAAGATGATAGTTTTAGTACAATGCTACATTCATCCAGGTGCCACATCTAGTGAGCACAAGCTCTGGAGGAACAGGTGTTTCTGGTACCTCCTCTTGGAACATAGCCACACATGATGGAGCTTTGACAAAAATCTTCACTGCAGATATCAAATTGTTCACCACTAGACAGAGTAAGTGGATTTCTTCAGCAAGCCGGTGAAGTCCATGGACAACACATGTGATATAAATACTTTTGGATAGAACACTTAAAGAGCTGTTGCTGCTTTCAATATGTATGCAGCACTATCTTTCAAGAATATAAAAAAATATGTCTTCATTGTTTTCAGATGGCCACAGAACACCTGGAAGTAATTGCACAGTTGTTAATTTAAAATGCTGCTAATTTAGTATGACAGTGCCTTTTCATCACGGGAGGTATATTGTATTATTGCCGGCCTATTTTATTAAATAAACTTAAGGATAAGTATATAGAAAATAATTTGAAATTTATCGATCACTATCTAAGTGTGCTGTTGTTTATGAAGTGTCCGCCATTTGTGTGCATTAAACAAAATGTGTTAAAATGTTTTATTTTAATTAAAATTATCTTTCATACAAGTATTATATTGTATATTTGGTATAAGTAGTTTTAAAATCATTTTTAAAAATTGTGAATATCTGCTATTTTGAAACTGGATGAACTATATAAACACAAATTAAATAGTGGATCTACAGATCTGATAAAAAAAAGTGTGCCTAATTTAAATAACAAAACTCTAACCTAACATTAATGTTTTATGTCTTGTTTCATTTAAGGAAATTTGTTTTTACATATATTTACATAAATCATCATGCACAACTCTTGTGATGGTAGAGTGATTTGTCTTGTCCAAAACCCTTGAGATGGAGGTGGGATGATCCAGCTTCACTCTGGTGTAGTTTTCTTGGACAACTTTCGCCACACATCTTCCACAAGAGTTGGTTGTTTCTTCTACTGACAACCAGATTTAGGAAAATCTAATAACTCAGATGTTCTGTGGAATTTTTAGAAGTGAAAACTAAAAGCTTTTTAATGTTCTTCTAAAGTTTTTTTTATCATCCAGTTATTTGAGCAATTGCTTGATTAACTCCAAGAGACATTGGCTGCAACTAGAGCCCAGCACAGATATTTAGAAAATTGCTCTTCCTCTCTTTGCTATACTATCAATGTTGTCTGGAGTTTTTTCACACCTCTTAATGTGAGAAGCTTTCTGCATGTATTGAACAACTTGGAATTAGTTTTTGAATTTTACCTAAAATGCATATGCTAATACTTGTATTCTTGCCATTTAGGCCTAAGAGTAAAAATGTCAGAAAATCTAAGTACCAAATTATTACAATTAATTTAATGAGCTGTATTTATTTGCATAATCAATGCTGGGTATATTTACATAATTTTGTTGACCACATTAATTATTCACATTGCAATGAGGGCTGCGTGAAATGTAACTTGGGAAAAGGTCGATCAAAGCCGTCCTGCAAGTAAATAGATAAGCATATTTATGAAGCAACAATACCAATATAAAAATTACCTGTTTTGAACAAATTTGGGGAAATATTATTTTTCCATAAGTTGTCAGTTTAGGGGCCTATTGAATCCACTGCTTAAACAATATACTTTTTAGTGTTATATTTAGGCATATTTAAGGTGTGATTCACAACTTATTGAAATAAAATTCAATTTTTTTTAAAACTTTGTAAAACAACACATATATTGTCTTACAACGAGACATAAGCTTAATGTATTAGAAAACTAATCTATAAACACCCACAAGGAAAGGTAGACACGAACCACACCATTACTCCTGAACTTAATAGCCGGTCATGTTGTTGACAATGCTTAACAATTAAGAAGAGGTGTGATGTATGGCATGGGCTTTGGAAGGGAGGGGGAGGATATATGCCATAGTCTCAGGAATGGAGGGGAAACATGTGACATGACCTGCAATAATTAATTGTTCTTGCAAATTAAGGAAATACTTTAAATAGTAAAAAATAACATATTTTATACATTTATTTGCATTTTCACCAAAATATGCACGATAAAACTGAAAGCGCCTCTGACTAATTAAATCTGTTGACATTTTTCACACTTATTGTGTGTATTGGATCTTAGTACCTATTCGGCTATCCTCATATTTACACTAATGGGTATAAAAATAAAATAGTAAACATACCTACATTTGCATAAAGGGTGATGGAAAATCATTTAGTGAACGAGTTTAGGATCCAAAACCCGAGCTCCCAGTTACTGCCAAACCAGACCAGATGAGGTTGTTGTTTACGCTGACTTTCCATCTGTTGCAGGTGTCTCTTGATATGGAAACATTTGTGTATAAATGCATTAAGGTATTTTAGGGCCATAAATGATAACAATTGCCATTCTTTATATTAAATGGCATTTTACAAGTATTATAATGTTGACTGAAATAGATGGATCTCTTGAACCTGGCTTATTGATTTCAGCTTTCAAATTACAAATATACAGTTATGCTAATGCACTTGACTACCTAGCTTTTACATGTACAGCTGTTACGCTGTTCTGATAACATAAGTACAGAGTTTTCCTCAATTTTTTATTAAAAGCACTACACTTTTTTGTTTTTTTTAAATCATATGCAATGAGTAGGAACAGCAAAATTTGCCTTTGCGATAACACATATTTGTATGTGAATTTTACTGCCGGTGTAAGCGGAAAACATTAGTCCAGGATATTATTAGTCTGAATGCAAGAAAGACTCTAATACAGCATCGGCACGCACTCAAAAGAACGGCATCTCTTTGACACCGAACAGGGGTCTAATAATCTCAATGTTTACTAGGAAATTCGTGTCCAAGGATATTAATACTACTTTATTTTTATTAAACCTCTCACACCTTAGCTACTTATCAAAGCCTTAACAGTATCAACACCAGTGTTTTTTAATCCTATCTTAAAAGGGAAAAAAGAAAGACAATTAGCATATTATTTCAAAAGCCTTTGAATATTTGGCACCCCCATAAATGTGATTTAAATTTAAACACACATAAAAATATATAACATTTTAAATGATAATATAAAATAATAGAATAGTCACACACCCCTATAAGTTATTTTTAAAGGCCTTCCTCAGAAATCTTTAAAATCGAATACTGTAAGACTTAAGAATTTATTTAAAGTAGTCTTTAACGTTTAAAAAAATGGATGCTCCTAGAAGCTCTTTGAAGTTTTTACTTTCTCGACCCCTTGGATCATCAAAAAACATAACTTTATAGATTTTGATAAATGTTGATGCTTCATGACTTCATAAATAAAAGGCTTTACATTTTTGGTCATTTTATATTTAAGATTAATATTTCCACCATTGCTAAGCAAGCAAATGATAAATAAGTAGGTTATTATTTATAAACTGTTCATAAAAATACTCCCTGCTGCTATCTTCGTGTAAAAGAGAATCTTGACTTTTTGACTTTGGCTGCTCTTCCCCTGAATAGGCAGTATTTATCCATACTAACAATAAAATAATACATGCAATCAATTTAATAAACGTCTGAAAAGATAGACTTGACAAATGAGTTTTGATTTGTTCTGACATACACACGTGCGTGCGCACACACACACACACTTCCTAAGGGCGGCATTAACAAAGAGCCACTACCTAAAAATTTCCTAGTCTATAAAGATTTCCTAAAAGCTTCAGAGCGGCGTTGACAAAGAAATTAAAAAACAATGGGTGGCATTGACAAAGAATAATATTATTTAGCACCACGTCTTACTACCCGTTCGGGTTATACGCTTTATGTACTAATTACTCTAATGGATTATGAATAGGGAAGGTTGAATTAGAGGAAGTGAAAGTAGGGAGAGTGGAAAACCATTTAGGAAACACCACCCTCAGTTCACCCGACCGAGATTCGAACCTCGATTTCCCCGTCCTCTGCAGTAGAGCTCCACACAACAAGCATGTTAGCCAACTACGCTACCGAGGCGGGTATTGCCAAAGAAACACTACCTAAAAATTTCCTGCCACACCGGCATACAAATCCAAGCCTCCTCCCTCCCCCAAATAAACACAATTTCTTTGTAATTTGGCAAATACCAAGTCATGCGATATAATTTTCAAAGTGGTAACACTGGTGATAGCACTAGGCAGGCCTGCTGCCATGTGCGTATTTGAGGGTTTTAAAGGTACAAATCAGATCACAGGCTATATTATGAGTATTTTCACAGATATTTAGGCATGTCTATCAAGAAAACTATTATAGTTATTAAAGTAAATTTTCATGTCTAAAGCTACATTCATTTGTTTTAAAAGTTTAACATTTGTAACTAGCCTTGGTTAAAGTTATTTTCATAAAAAAAAAATTTTTCATGATCTCAATTGAAACACAATAATTTGATAAAATGTGTTTTATTCAACAAATATTTGAATAATACAATTATAACAGTTAAAATAAGATGAATATTGAGCCCATTGGCAACCAAACTAAACTCCCAAAAAGTATTCTCAAGCATATTTGTATTAATTTTATTCAACTAAAAAAGTGTCTGTATCAAAATAATAATCTATAGCATTTTAATGGCATGATAAGCAATACCTTGATGGTGTATGAGATGACCTGCGAGTCTAGGGGTAAAATGCCAGACTCTTGTGCAGGGAGTTCGGAGTTCAATCCTTGATCCCGGCACAGATTTGTCTGATTGCCAAACCCTTCCTTCACCTCTGACAAGACGTGTATTAATCACAACTTGTGAATTTGTAGAATGGCAGGCCTCCACCATGGTTCGGATCCCACATTAGTAGGTCCTCCATTTCATCTCACAATCACCCTACTATTAGACATTAGCGTGTGTATAACCCAAACAGGTAGTAAGATGTGGTGCTAATAATAATAATAATGGTGTATGCTGTGACCATTAGGTGTAATGTTGAACAAGACTCTTTAGCTAGCAGTCGTGGCATAGTTGCCAAGCAATCCACAGGATTTTTTGAAAAAACCCCATTAATATGGCTTCAATATCAGCCTTGTTAGAAGCTTTCTTAAACAATATACATATTTGGTTGGTGGCAAAATGACATCAAATGAAGGATTGTAATATGATCCCCATTTATCTAATAATGTGGGTAGTTCATTAATAACTCTTGATTTCTAATCCAGTTGTAAGAAACAATGTAACAAGATTTGAATCTTGTAAAAATTACATTGAATAATCTATTTTAAACCTTACAATTTAATTTGCTTATTCAAAATTTAAGTAGGACAAAACAAACAGTAGTTGTTGAATGTTCTAAAAGACTTCATAGTCTCCAAAATATCACTGACAACTTAGTTTTATTTAGCTAAAACCTTTGTTTCAAAGGCTTAGAAAATTTCACAAATTAAAGCAACAATACTAAATAAAAATACTTTTATCCTTTATGGCCTGTACCTTGTGAATACAGTAAATATAGATGGAGCCATTTTGTCTCAAAGGTATGTATAATTTATATATATATATTATATTTGTCTGAAAAAATTATTGTATGTATGTGTGCTAACATCTATTATAATTACAAGTACACTCCGTCGAGATTGAAAGGTAGCAACTTATAATTCACTGAGCCCGCGAAGTATGATATTCCTCCACACATGACTGCAGAATAGTTTGCCTAGCTACGCCCAACACCTAAGTTAGATTAGGCCTTAATTGGCAGTAATTGTGTTGTTCCATAAATGTATATAAACATTCGACTGGACCTTCACCGAGAATCCCTCCGAAACATCTGATTATTCACAAATAATGCTAAAGCCTGCCTGGATATTGATCCAATACAAAAGTAACAACCACACCAGAATTGGTTAAATGGTTCAGGAGATAAATAAATCCGGCCGTATCTTTAAAAGAAAATCAAGCCCTGACTGTATGTATGCGAAATCCTCTCCTAGGAGACATCATGATGAATAGAAATAAATGCACCGCAATAGGTTGTGAAATTCCAGGTATCCTTGGCCATAGACAGATATTCTTAAATATAGTACAGAGCTACAATATATCTTTACTTCAATATATTTATATTCCAAACCTTAAAAAAGCAGAGATATTATGTAAAGTGGTTTTAAGCTCGTAAAACAAAGCAATATTTATCCTCGCTTTTCAATTATCATTTAAACCTCCTCACTCTGATATTGTATTATTACTTGCCTACGACATGGCCAGTTTTATTGTTTGAATTTCCAGAATTGATTTAGTAAAACACAGATTTGACAAAAAAAACACAGTTTACATTATACTTTAAATTTATTATAAAATGATAATAATCAACACAAATCTTAATAAACCACACCTTTTCTTAATCAAAGTATTAATTATTAAAGCGTTTTACTAATAGTTATATTATAGCCGCTATGGTAACATTAAATAAAGTATGAAATTGAACTATGCTCCCACAAAGTTATACACAGTCATAATCAATTTGAAGAAACATATAAATTTACTTTTATAACTAAATATGTCCAATGGATGAGATATACCAATATTTATTTTTTGTCTTCCCGGAAATAATATAAAATATTTTAAATTAGGATTGGGACCCTTAAATTACAGAAGTTTTTTTAAAACTCAGCTTCTTACAAATAAACTAAAAATCTTTTAGAGTTAATCTGTTATTTAAGTTACATGCATGGAATATAATAATTAATCATCAATAAATTTATAATTGTCTATAAACAGTAATGAAGATTCTGGAAAAGGGGAGACTTGCTTTATGTTACCATGTAAAACCAATCAATGTGGGCAACAGTGCCCAAATAACGTTTGACGTGGTTAAACTTTTAATAGCTAAAAAAAATACCAGCCCGTATTTTAATGAGGGCAAACATAATTAATTAATTTAGTATTTAAATATTAGTTTTTGATTCTATCATTATCAGAACAATAAAGTAAAATTAATTTAGTAAATCAAACCATTCTGGCATCGCTAAAAGACATAACCCCTCCCCCATCACTCCTTCCCAACAGTCAAGAAATAATTTAACGACTTAAGGCCTTCTCTAACTTAGGTGTTGGGCGTAGCTAGGCAAACTATTCTGCAGTCATGTGTGGAGGTATATCATACCTCGCGGGCTCAGTGAATTATAAGTTGCTACCTTTCAATCTCGACGGAGTGTACATTCATTTTAGTGAACAATTACACACAGGACATGGGGATCAAACCAGGTACATTTGGCTTTGTGCGCCAGTTCTCACTTTTATATTGAGTAATCTAATACCCTGGGAATTTCTTATATAGTTAAGCATTCAGCCTATATAAGTGATGGCTCTTGAGATTAAATGACATACAAGTACAGTTTATATGTATAAATTCAATCTATACTATTTGCCAACAAGTTATTTATTCAGAAAAAATTGTACTTGTCTATATATTAATATTTTTCTATTTTTGGCTTGCTAGCTTAAAAAAAGTCCTCGATAATTGAATATTTGGTGCTGGTTTAAGGTATTATACATACAACATTTAACCTAATTGCCTTTGACATGTGTCACCAAGTTAGAATCTCAGCAGAGGGCATTGAGGTTTGTTTTACAATAGGGTACATTCCCTTGAAATTTTACCATCATCCCCCTCACATTAGTCGGTGTTGAACCCGGACACATAGTAAAATAAAAACCAAAATAGTGATTAATCTGAGAGAGTAAGCATTTGAATGGCATTTAAGATAAAATTCATCAGTATAGCCTGAATAGAGAATGCAAAACTCCTTTAATAGAAAAACCCACCATGTGTAGTCAATCAAGGTTTGAGCTCGAGACTCAATTTCCTGGGTCAGCATGTTGATATAATTGTTTGTTCTCTCTCCTTAAGGTAATCTGATATAAAGACTGTGTAAAATGTTTATAATTATAGTACAGGTAATATTATCAATCAGAAAGTAATAAAAAGCAATACAGTCTGCATAAACACCACTATAGGTTATTTATAAATTATATTAACATGTATTTCCATTTTATCAAAATATCATCTACTTGTCAAACATTTAATTTAGTTATTATTAGGCCTTACTTAATCTCTGGCATTAGGAACTCAAAAGTTCACCACCTATCCCTATCTTAAGCTAATTTTATCTAGCGGTTCTATATATTCAAAACAAGGGAGGTCGTAGAACCAATTATCTAAGTCCTGTCATAAGGATTAAACTTCCCTTACTCCTTTTTTGGTGTTTCTGTAATGATGTTGTTTACAGGTGCTCTATTATCCAGACATGTTTCGGTTATAACCAAAAAAATTATCCATTAACTTGTCATGTAACCTGTCAGGTCTACCTCACTTTATCAACATCATTTGACTATCTCTCAACTTAAAAACTTTTCAATTATGTTCACAATTCATGTTATTTTTTCAAGTTTTAATTCATTTTAATTCATTGTACACTGTTTACATTCAACGTTTAGTTATTACTTTTTATTTAAGTTCTACTTTATTCAATTTAATTCTATTTTTTAGATTTACAATTGGTTAAATTTTCATTCATATTGCTGTAATTTACTTTAAAAAGTGAGTTAACCCATTTCTATTCAACTTGTATTCTTACTAAATTTAATTTTAAGGTTATTTCTGGTTATTAACGCCTGTTATTTTAATTACTACTGTGTACATTATTTTTATTATTCTCCTGACTTGCGGCTTACTGTTAAATATTTAACCATTTATATAACAACACTCCACTGTTTAACCTCCTTACTCATATCATTGTATGTTTTATCTAATGTTTTGACTTTAATTAAAAATGCTATGACGCATTAACCATCACTTCTTATATTCAACTTTTTGCATTCTATTTATCTGTATTATCAAGCATTATCTAAGTCTGAATTATTTTATTTAAGATGGGTGGGCCACATGTGCATCTAATGCTTATCAAGTTGTCTTCTATTGGGAAAAGTTTGAGAATCACTGACATATCAGATAAAGACACGCTCCACACACAGGGGCGAATTTACTAAAAGGCCTAATAGGCACGTGCCCACGGTGGCAGTTTTTGAATGATGAAAGAAAAAACATTTTTTTCTACCAGTTAAAATAATTTTATGGCTTCATCGTGTGTGTGATTGTTGTGATTTGCTGTATCTGTGTATCAACATGACAAAGAATCGCCTTAATTAACTGAGAATCATTTTAATCGCATCATCGACTAGTTCACTTAGCAGAAATCGAGGCAGAAGATATTATTGACTATTTTATTATTGTGTACATGCTAATATTTAATTTGTAGTAACATGTTTTACAATCTACTAATTCAAACTGTATATCATTAAATTAAATAATATTTGAATTGGTATGTTGTGATAGTGTAAGAGTATTTATTTCAACTTTTTAAATCTATGCTTAGATTCTTAATACTTTTAAAACTTCACCATAATAAATAATAAAATAATGTAACCACTTTTATTTGTCATTGACTCTTTATACAGATAATAATTGTGTGTATGATATAAGTGTGTCAGTGTGTAGGGGCTCAAAAGATATTCAAAATGATTTATTAGACTGTATGCTCACTGTTTGCTAGAACCACATAAAAAATTAAATCTCAAAAGCAAATTTTGTTTCAGTGATAACAGATGAAACTACTCATGTTCCATCCACTTCCCAATTGGTTGTTTTTAGATACATTTTAAGTTGAGAGATTCTGGGAATTCACTGATCCCCCTGGACATGATGCAGAATCTATTGATGGATGTATTCAGGCTAGTTTGGAAAAAGCTGTAGATAAAGATAAGAAATATTTCCCAAAGCTACGATGATGCAAACATGGTGAGAGGTCACCACGCTGGTGTTCATGCTCTTATTAAACGTACCTACAAGAATGCACATCTTGTGCATTGCTACGCACATCAGCTCAATTTGGCTGTCGGCCAAGCAACCAGTCAGAATCAAGTTTTAGTATTTTTTTTCCAACCTAAGTGATATTACTAACTTTTTCAGTAACTCTCTACAAAGGATTGCTATTCTAGATAAAACTGTTAGAAAAAGGATACCTCATGGTTCTGCTACCAGGTGGAATTTCAAGAGTAGAACTATAAATACAGTGTATGAATACAGGGAACAGTTGACTGAATGCATGGAAAAGATAGGGTCATTATTGAAAAAGGCTGTAACAATAAATCAAGCAGGGGCTATTCTGCATATGACGGAAGACTCTGTATTTGTGTTTTGGCTTACAGTTTTTCACAATCGTATACCACATGTGGATGTGTTATACAACTAGATTCAGAAAACACTAACTGATACAGCACTCATTAGAAAACATGAACACACTTTTCAGCAGTCAATGAAAATAGAAAGAAAAGGGATGGACACAGTGAGCATGAAGATATCATAAACAGAGCAAACAAAGAAAAGAGAGAAAATATTAACATAAATAGAACTGTTGCAGCTAAAGAAATATGTGATATCACGAATCAAGTACAAGATAAATTCTCTTTTATAACTCATTATTCTGCTGTTTCTCTCCTCAAAGCTGAAAAATTCCAGGAGTACGTGAAAAAGTTTCCAACTCGGCTTGTTGAGCAAACAATAGATGTTTATTCTATTTTACAGAAGAACTGTCTCAAAACTGAACTAGGAGTAATTTACAGAAGACCAGATTTCAGAAATATGAATGGTGCCATTAGTCTTCTACAGTTTGTCATTGAAAATAACTTGCAACTTACGTCTTCAGAGACCAACAAACTGTTGCTAATTATTTCTACTATTCCAATGACCACTGCTGAAACCACGAGATGCTTCACAACTCTAAAACGAATTAAGACATTTTTAAGGAGCACCATGAGTGAAGACAGACTGAGCATTCTAGCCATGAACACAATTTTTAAAAATATGATAAAAAATGATTTACTTTAACATTATCATTGCTAGCTAATGTTACATTATTACTACACGCCCCAAATAAGCAATACATATAGATATCCTGCAATATCAAACATTTACAACACCTTACTATGTCTAAAATATGTGCTTTACTCACTCATTGTATCTTCTGGCTTAGCACGAGTTCCATGACCGACTAGTTCGCACCGAATCCTATGATGAAGTGAAGACTGACAAAGTTATGAAAGGCGCATCGATGAGTCACTTCAATGAGGTGATCTAGACCTAAGCTGATTGGCCTAGCTGGCCAACCGATGAACCTCACGCGAGCTTAACTGCCAACTCATCAAATTTCCGGTCTATGTGTCTAGGTTACATGTCAAGATGATGACTGTTGTTAGCAAGAAAACCATGCTGCTAGCACGTGTTCACAACATGGCGTTATACTTTTAATATGAAGATCCCCCGCTCCCACCCTTCCCCATAATTCCATCAACTAGACCTATATAAAGCTGGTGCTCAGCTAACATATTGGAATATTAAATCCAACATTTTCATGAGAAGTCCTGGTCTGGACTTGGATATAATCGCTCCAGTATGGCAAAATATAAAGTTTTTATATTTTATTAAATATTTAAATATTATCGACCTATAATGGGTTTGGGTGTTGGAACACTAAGTTAATTATTTGATTAAAATTCTTCATTGTAGTCGTCAGTAATTTCTCACTAGAAGATTTATTTTGAAAAGTAAAATTGTTTTATGGAACACTAATATTTCCTTTTGCCACTTGGGCGCTAGTGTCTTAGTAAAATTTAGACTTATTAGTAGGTAGCCACTTCTTGATTCCTTTTCTTGCTTAAAATATTTAGTTTAAATATAAATTTTTATTGCACTTGTGGTTTCCAATAATGGTTTAAACTTTAAAATGATCTTTAATTTATAGATACAATTTTGTAGATGATTGTTTGAAGAAATTATAAAAATAATTTATTTTTGTTTAACAATAACCGATTCGTTTAGTGAGAAATTACCAGTATTCTAACGTAATATTGCTTTGTTTTCTATTATAATGTTAAATATTAGGTCGAATTCTTTTCGATTACTCCAAAGGTGGTGAAAGCAATAGTCCCACAGAAGTTTGAATTATATGGCCGAAAACATTGTTGAGGGGTTTATTCGTTTAGTATTTGTTACATTTACCCAGTTATTCTGTGTTAATAACATTTAATTTATGATTGATGAATTCGTGCCATGTAAAGTGTAATAAATATATTCGGTTATTATGGCAATTGAAAACTTTAATAATTCAGTGAGTTTTAAAATGTATTTTATTTCTTCTAATTGCTATTTTATTTTTGTTCTTTACCTGATTCCTATTTTGAAACCATGCCTAACACAAATATTTGATCTTATAAATTACACTGAGTATAAAACAATGTAGCACAAAACTGTTCAAGTTGTGTTTATGTAACCTAATTTTCAAAAGTTTTCTTTTTATTACATAAGGGCTATATTAGGCCAATGTTATGCCTGTCAAATCTTAATTTAGCGATTGGTTTGAGTGGGTTTCTAGTAAAATAAAGATAAATAATATGTGACATAAAATTTTATCGATATAAAATATATATTATGCGATTTATAGACGTGGTGCTAAATTTCATATTTAAAATGCATTACTAGTTGAAAATCACATTTGATCATAATCATGATTATGCAAATTTTCAGATTTTGAATTTTTGACAAATAATTAGCATTTCTGAAGGTAAGAAGTAAATATTAAATACGCAGCAAAAGGGTTAACCTATAAGTTATGTTGTAACTGTAAATTTTATTTTCACAATTTTTGTATTGTGAACGCCCTTTGAATAACCCAAGAGCCGCCACTGTCTGAAAGAGTATTCCAGGTGCAGGAGTCTCAACCTTCCCATCACCAGCACACCAGACTAGACCAGTTAGATATCATTTTGTTTGCCATTCGATGTGGGTTGAATAATATTTCTGATAACCGTTCTTATAGGCCCTGCCACTTTTAAATTGCAATTTAGGTCCTTTGGAGCATGCAGATATTATATCTCTATAAGGAAAACCTCTTCGCTTTATGAGGTAATTGTATTATATTTGGAAGGAGGTACAAGAAAGGTGTATACAAATATATAAAAGGGACAAACACAATATGACTTTTACAATGAAATGAAAAATACAGTTCACACTTTACATTAGTGCCATTGGATAAAGAGGTAATGGTTGCCTCTTGAAGAAAATCGTTGGTCGCTACCCAATCCCCCGATATAATATTTTAGAAAGTTGTGTTTTACATTCCACACTCCTCGCTGACGAGTTCCGATAGAATTAAACCTACTTCAAGGATTGGGCGGTGACGATCGATTTTCTTCAAGAGGCAACCATTACCTCTTTGTCCAATGGCAGCAATGTTAAGTGTGAACTGTGTTTTTCTTTACATTGTAAAAGCCATATTATGTTTGTCCCTTTTATTTGTTTCTATTCACCTTTCCTGTACCTTCTTCCAAATATAATATAGTTTTTATATTAGAAACTTATCAAGTTATACAAAGTATATTAATTTTTTATCATTCCTTTGTATTCTGATTTATATCAATAATAGTGTACTATTACATTTATTTTAGTATTATATTAAACCCACTTTAAATAGACATGCCACAAAATCACCTGCAATGAATTTTGTTATGTCAAACTGAAGGTTATTTTCACAAATCAGTTAAAACCAATCTTTCCCCCTCCTTTATCGATGCAAATGTGTGTGCAATTTCTTGAAAAATTAACTCATCCATTATTTGATAACAATTACAATTAAATCACCAAACAACATGTAGGCCTGCATCATTATTAGCAAAACACAAAACTAATATTTCATGAATGGTGGACAGACTTCTTAGTGGTTTCAAAAATTTTGTTTTGCTTTTCCTAGAGGACATTAGTTCACATTTCCAAATGTTATTCATTGGTGGTAAGCTCAGCAGGGCTATATTTATATTTATGTGCTTTGTCTGGCACCTGTGTTTAGGCTATCAGAAACTTATACTAATATAAATAAGAAATATGTCTGAAGGATGAGGTAAGTTGCTAAGGTTAAGTACACCAGTATTTGCCTGTAGCTTTAACTCCAGAGGATTATTTTTAAAGCAGGTATATTTTACATGCACTATTCAAACATCCTGATTTTATCAACATATGATTTATAAACTAGCATAAAACTTAACATGCAATCTCTCATCCGACAATTTAATAATAATAGATCTTCGGCCAGGCCGGAAATGGAACCGAGGACACCTAACTCAGTTGGCACACACGCTACCTACCGACTCTGGTAAGGTGATGGACTCACGCCAATGAATTTGTCCAGGATTTGAACCCTGACCTGATTTATAACAGTAACAAAATAACATCTTAACTATGGGTAGTTGGTTTCTTCCCCCGAAAATATATTATATTATAATAAAATTAATTTTGCACAGAAATATATTTTAAAATATGGTCTTGGCAATTGAAACAAAAACCAGCCTTTTTTTAACTACACAAACAAAGTATATTTGTTTCCATTTGAATGTAAAATTGATTTTAAGTGTAGCCAATATTAATTTTTTTTATGTGAATGAAATGACATCACTCTTGAATCTTCAACTTCTTGCCCTCCGAAGAAACCAATGGGTTGGACAGAGATAGTATGCGACCTTAAGAGCCTACAACAACGTAATCGTGAGAATGTTTTACATCCACTTACTTGGCAAGTCTTCTGCCTTGGTGGTTTAATGATTTAGGCCTAGGGTGTCACTCTCATAAAAGAATAGACTGCCAATACGGGGGATATGGGTCATGCGGGTTTGAATCCCAGTTGGGTGTAATGAGGGGGATTTTTACTAAATAGTTTTCCACCCTCCCACCACGCAAATATGGGTACTCTTCCTATAAATTCAATCTTCCCCATCCCTAGCCCATTAGCGTAATTAGTACATATGCTTATTACCCGGATGGGTAGTAAAACTATGTAGCAAACAAAAAAAGTCTTGTGCATAGGTTATTATAATACTAGAATAAAAAGAAACTTAAACCTATCCTATATTCTTTAAAACTGAAAGAAGATATGGTTTCAACTCAAGCAAAATTTCTCAATAGTTGTATGTGAATGGTCTTTCAAAGAGACTGCTGGCTCCTTCTCTTGAGTGTGTTATCTGGTTTCACATCACCAATAACAGCTTTTACAAGCTAGTGAATGTTATAAAACAACCCAAAAACTCATGTCTCCCATATATTTTTATGAGCACAAAGTTGACAAATTGTCAGCCGAGAATGCAAGTGTTCTATGTCCAATTTTTCACTTTTATGTAAAGTAGCATTGAAGTTTGACTATGTTTCTAAAACCAATGTTAGTAAATGAAAACTTGAGTTTGTATCTTCTTACGTAATTATATAGTAGTTTCAATTTCACCACAGGTGAATCATATGCATTCTAAATAAAAGTAAACACCAAATATCTAAAATTTAACAATTTTGGAGATAGAACACGTGCATTCTCGGGTGATGAAAAGTGGCAACACCGCTAACTCTAGAATGGAGCTACAACAGTTCAAATAGTTTGTTACACACACATTTCCTTGGAGTGGAGTAAATATTGTTTCTCATATTTTACAAGGTAGTCCATTTGTTTAAGAGACAAGCAGTGTAAAGTTGAAAATGTCTCCCAACACTCGTGCGGGCTACGACTGAAGACCAGCCATGTAGTTTCCGTTGGTATGCAACACGTGGCGGAGATAGAGGGGTGTGGAACTCAGCACTTTTTAACGAACTATGCTTCTTCTCGCTCAGTGTGTGTTTACATGTGAAAGTGAGCTTCTCTGTCTCATTTCTTTTTAAAGCTTGTTGGGCTACAGTGGTAGGCCACATGAGTATTAGTGACATGGCCAATGTGAAAAGTGTATGTTTAACTTTGACCGGTTGTAGTAATGAAGTGACTGTCAATGCATGGCTAAATAGTAGTTCTGATGAAGAAAGTGTTGTGGATAATTATGGTGATGACGGTGAAGTAAATTTTGACACAGAAAAAGTGTATCGGTCAGATACAGAAGAAATGAATGAAGATCAAGAACATAGTATGAATGAATCTGACTAACAGTAGTCAGATGATGATGATGATGATGATGGTGGTAGTGATGAGAGGTATTATATAGATAAAGACAATTTCAAATGGTCAAAAGAGATTCTGGCTCAAAACATTCATACCTACGCACATAATATTGTTGCTCGTCATCCAGGGCCTAAGGGAGAAGCAAGGGCTGCACAGACACAACTTGATTGTATGAGGGTTTTTTTAGATTCAAATATGAGAATAATAGCTATCCCAACATTTACATCAAAAGAATAAAACATCTCTTAGTTCATGAAAGAGACGCAAAACTCACAGATGAGACAGAAGTACGTGCATTTGTTAGTACTTTGCTGCTGTCTGGGACTTAAGGTAGTAACAGAAAGAAAACAAAGAATATTTGGAATAATTCTCGGGGCTCTGGTGTTGAATCCTGTTATCTAGAAATGAGTAAAAATAGGTTTCACTTCCTAATGCACTGCATGATATATGATATTCAAGATCAAGCACAACAAAGAGAATTGGACCGGCTAGCACCCATACGTGAATTATTTTCTTTACTGTTGTGTGTGCTAAAACTAGGTATGCTTTTAACCTAGAAGTATATGTCAGCACAAAGCCTAATGAACAATACAAGATTTCAAACTCTGCATAAGACGTAGTTTTGAGGATGATTCATCAAATCGCAGGAACCAATCGAAATCTGACAGGTGACAACTGGTTTACTTTGATATACCGTGTAAAAAATTTTCTGATTGAAAAGAAATTGACTTATGTAGGAACGATTCGAAAAAACAAATGCCAGATTCCTAAAGAGTTCCAACTAAATGCTGAATGGCTGGTAAATTCTTACCTTTTCGGGTTTCACAAAAATAAGGTTCTTGTATCTTACTGTCCTAAGAAAAATAAAGCAGTATTTGTTTTGTCACCCATGCATCATGGCACAGCGATTGACAGCCAAACAGGTGATCGACGATAACCTGAAATAACATTTTATAATCATACAAAGGCTGGAGTCGACGTTCTTGACCATATGTGTGCAAAGTCCGATGCAGCTTGCAACACAAAGCGTTGGCCAAGGTGATATTTTTTGACCTTTTGAATATTAGTGCCATCAATGCTTTACACATCTACACAGCCAATCACAACTAGGAGCCAACACCAAGAAGTGAGTTCTTGGTCACTGTAGCATGGAAGTTAATCAAACAACAAATTGCCATTTCAAGCATTCCATTTTCTATGAAAATAAGAGGAAGAGAACTTCACAGGATTGAAGAACCACGACCTCAACAGCCTAAACTGGACAACAAGGTGGGGTCGGTGTTTCTTGTGTGAAAGGGCCATAGACAGGTCAACAAAAAAAAGCTGTGAGCAATGTGGAAAAAAAATCTGCAAGGATCACTCATTTGTGGTATGTAGGCCATGCTTGAACACACAGGAGTAAAAGTTATTTTTTTTCAAATCATGAAAAACTAAAGACTTATTCATAAAATTACATTTCATTGAACAAGGACATTTTTGTTTGTGATAATTTTAGCAATTATTTTGGGTTTTGTTAAATTTTAGCCATTATGTAATTTTTTAACCAACATTTTTTAACATTTAACTGTGCATAATGAACATGTTCCCAAAATATGTGAAAGTTATTAAATTTTTATATATTTTTTAAAATGTTCTAAAACCTCAAATTTTGTGTAGTTTTGAAGAATAAAAATGTGAAAAAATCACTACTTCAGATTTATTGGCATACAAAACCTATAGATGATCAAATTTATTCCAATTTTGCTTAAAACATCCCAAAACACTTTACAAACTTCTAAAAAAATAGATACATATTTATTTAATTACCAGTGGTGAGTTAAAAAAAATTAGATGGTGGGCTATAATAGTAGTCCATGCAAGTATCAATGTTACAGAAACCTGAGTGAGTACCGCAGGGTTAGAATATATTTTGTTGCCGCGGACCATCAATTTTTAACTCAAGATTTAAAACCCTATATTATTATTATTATTATTATTATTATTAGCACTGCGTCTTACTACCCGTTCGGGTTATACGCACTTACGCTAATGTGTAATGGTAGGGTGATTGTGAGATGAAATGAAGGACCTACAGTTTAACGTGGAATCCGAACCACGGTGGAGGCCTGGCATTCCCCACATTCACAAGATGTCTTGTCAGAGGTGAAGGAAGGGTTTGGTAATCAGATAAATCTGTGCCGGGACCGAGGATTGAACCCCGGCCGCCAGTACAGAAGTCTGACACCTTACCCCTAGACCGCCAGGTCACCCTAAAACCCTTTAGTGCGTCAAATATTTATTTAAAGCTTCTAATGAAGGGTCTTCAGATTTGGAGAGAAGGGAGAAATAAGTTCATCTGTTAATGCACACACTCCTATTGTAATATTTTTATTCGAATAAGTCCATACAGATTAAAATTAATAGTAATAATAATAGTCTTTAATTCTTGCTGGAGAAACTTGAAGTACAAGCACATAAAATCATTAATATAACAAACCTATACAAAACGTCAAATGAATATGAAAGCGAGAAAATGATATGAATATAATTTGTATAAAATTATACCTCATTAAACACAAGTTGGGTGGATAAAAAAGGTAAAATAATGTGTCAATATAATTTTTATTGATGAGAAGGCTGATGCTGCAGTTCACTTACAAGTCTTGTTATATCGGGCTTAATAGCTGAAACTTGTTCTTCGGGATCTATGTTTTTCAAACGGTTTCTATACTTATTTTTAAGATAAATGAGACCAGAGAATGATTTTTTCCCACAAGTATGTCATTATGAAAGGCATAAGTTTTTCATAGCTCTTTGATAGTTCCAGAAAATCTTCTTTTAGGCAAACACAAAATTTGGAAGGGACTGTTCCTTGAACTCTAATTTCAGATAACTGAAAATGGATCTCTAATCCAGTTTATGCTTGCATCAGGAACAGGAGAATGTTCACAAAAACTATGTTGCAAATATTTCAAATGTCGTGCGATACTTGATATGTCCTCTTCAGACAACTCTTCGTCGTTAGAACCAAGAAAATTTGTGAGGTTTGAAAATGTCTCATAGTTTTGGTTCGATAGGTGACTATTCAACAGTCCCAACTTTTTGATCATTGCTTCGATCTTGTCTTCAAGTTGAAAAACTGTAATCTTTTCTCCTTGAAGATTTATTTTGAGCATATTTAAATGGATGACAGGAAAGTTTGACTAACCAGGAAAAATCTGACAAACAATCACTGAGGTGAAATTGCTTCTCCATGAGGAATAATCTTATCTTGTCTCTCAATTCCCATAAATGAGACAAAACTTTACCTCCTGAAAGTCAATTATCTTCACAGTATAGCAAAAGTTGGTGCTGTTCACTAGCCATTTTTGCAAAGCTGTTCAAAAAGTCCAGTGATTTGCTTTTTATAAAATTGAAAATTTTTATGAATTCATTTAAGGTCTACTTTAGTTTTTCTGGTATCTTCTTAGCAACTAGAGCTTCCCTATGTATGCAGCAATGGTACCAAGTCATCAACGGTATGACTTACATGCCACAAAGGGCATCGATTTTTTTCAAAAGTAAGGAGCATGAATACATATCATATGCTCTTTTGTCTTACATAACATTGAAAAATACTTACACGATATAGAACAGTAGTGATTGAGGTATATAACTCATAGATTATTATTATTATTAGCACCGCGTCTTACTACTCGTTCGGGTTATACACACTTACGCTAATGTGTAATGGGGGGGTGATTGTGAGATGAAATGGAGGACCTACAGTTTAACGTGTAATCCGAACCACGGTGGAGGCCTGGCATTCCCCACACTCACAAGATGTCTTGTCAGAGGTGAAGGAAGGGTTTGGTAATCAGATAAATTTGTGCCGGGACCGAGGATTGAACCCCGGCCGCCAGCACAGTGGTCTGACACCTTACCCCTAGAACGCCAGGTCACCGACTATAACTCATAGAACATCTGTTACCTTGTTATAGTTGAACTCATTGTTAGCGAGTTTTCGATTTAATCCTTTGGGTTTCTGAAAATTTTTGTCAGTTTATAATCTATGAATATATAGGTGTTATGCAAGGTTAATATAACAATTACTTCAATCAAATTGTTTCAGCATTTCTTATTATCACTATTCGTCTCTATTATTATCAAGAGATAAGGTAATAATGTTAAAACAATTATTGAAATTAGAAAAAAATATTTATTGATTACAGTAAGAATAAAGAAATACGTTATAAAAGCTTATTAAGGGTGTTGTTAAAATGTAGTTGACCAGAGGGTTTTGAATCATTATAAAGTGTAAGTAATGTAAAGTTTCATGTAGAAATAAGATTTTCGGACTTAGATGAAATAAGTACAGTATAATAGAAAATATCGTGAAGAAAATTATTGAAATAAATAAAAACCCTGTGGTCGAGCCTACTGTACTGTTATCTAATTAAGTAACCTATTCCCCAAACCCTAACATTAATTTATTTTCTTTTAACTTTAAAACTCTTAACTGCTATAATAAGACTAAGAGCTGGAGTTCTGAATTGTTTAGTGACTTCGATTCATCAGTCTCATATTTATCCAATACACTATTCTACTTGCTTTTTAGAGTTTGTTCACACGATTCCATCATTATGACATTCTCAATTGTGCTGTTTTCTTCTTCAAACACTAATTTAATGCTGGGCTGATATCCACTCCCGGGTTTGATGGAATGGGGTCCACTTCCACAAGCTGTTCTGAGACACCAACCATGGTTGCTCCTAGAGAGTGCATGGGTGCAATGTTGCTCTGTTAATGCCATGATTATTAATCGAGAAAATAACTGATTAAAGCATAGAACACAGCCACTGTTGATCTGTATAGTCTTAGTGTAATAAGACTAGGTTATTTTATGGGTGTGTTGCTCATTATAGTAAATGTTAACTACAAAGTTACATTATTTATTATTCTCAAACATAGAATATGCACAGATACTATTTTCATATTAGAAAGAAATAGTAAATCTATTGTACAAATTGTATAACATACCTGGTATTGTTGTAATTGTCAGATTGGAATCTCCATCCAACAACTCAAGAATACAATTATTTAAACAATTATTTTAATACAATTATTTTAATCCCAGTTTTATATAACTCACCCTTCTGTTACACTCCCAATTTAATGTTAATTTTTTTGTTATGGAAGTTATTTCTACATTCTTCCTACACATTCCTAGTAGTCTGATCAGCATTTGAAGCAAAGCTTTAGATTTTCCCTTTCTTACTGTTGGCAATTGTGATTTATTTAAAAGAATAGGATGTTCCTTTAAAATATTTGCAAAAGTCATCGAAGGAATATTTTTCATCACTTCAAAATGCAAAATAAAACCTATACTACTAGACAGACCAGAAAAACAGCAGTTCAGGTTATGCTGAAATATGAACAGTTGACAGGCCTACACAACAATGAGTATCTATTCAGTTTCAAATGATCAAGAAGGCAGTGCAAGTGAGTTTGTACTAGATTGAGGTAGACTCTCTTTATTCTTATCAGAATGAGTTTGTACTAGTTCTGATAATATACTCCTCACAAGTGCTCATACTTATGAGTATAAAATCTGAGTAAAAACTTAATCATTTTAAAACTTAAGCTATAAGAATTTTGATCAATTAAATTAACTTAAATGTAAGTAAGATTATTTTAAAAGTAGTGAATTAAATTTAGCAGTACCATCTAATATATTTACATTCTAAAACTTTTAAAATTATTATTATTATTATTATCAGCGCGTCTTACTACCCGTTCGGGTTATACACACTTACGCTAATGTGTAATGGTATGGTGATTGTGAGATGAAATGGAGGACCTACAGTTTAACGTGGAATCCGAACCACGGTGGAGGCCTGGCATTCCCCACATAACTTTTAAAATTAATTTATGAAAATCTTAATAAATTAAACCAAATCAAATGTAAGTACAGTGTAATTATTTTTAAAAGTAGTGAATTAAATTTAAGAGTACTATCTAATGTATTTAAATTTTAAGCAGTGAATTAAAAACCTAGTAGAACTAATCTATTTAAATTTTACATGACAAAAATAAATATAGGGTGTTCGAAGAAGCTTAAGAAGATATTTGGGAGGGGATGTCACATAATGATGTGTTACATACCTTTTACTAAAAACAATAAATGCATTGTTAGAATAATAAAATCTTGCAAATTGTGGTGGGCAGGACATGCAGTGCGAATTAATCTAGAACTTTGTTCAGGGTATTGACTGGTAAACCAAATAGGAAGAAACTATTGGTAAGATCTAAATGTAGATGGGCGGATAACATTAGAATGGACCTGAAAGTGATAGGGTGTAATATGATAGGGATAAGTTGCATACTTTTTTAAGTGCAACAATGAACTTTCGAGTTCCTAGTGTCATAGATAGAGTAAATAGACACCAAATAAAACCTAATTTTTGTTTTCAGCTATTTAATCTTACATGATATGTGTTTAATATATATTTGTTTGATTTCAATCAAGAGTTTAGCTACTGAAACAAATTATTCAAACACTACTACATTTTGATTTACTTTGCACAAATTCACAAACACCTACATTAAATAATAATGTTGTGATTACACTTCTATTATGGAACGAGCAGATAATTTTCTACACAAGTATGGATGTTTAAATAGCACCTTCTTCCCATACTGTCTCTGTCAAAATGGCAACGTTGTCCAAATTTCTTCCAGGATAGTACTCAAATGTCCACATAAAATTGGTAAACACCACTGAAAGAAAATTATACAAAATAATGTAAGGTTATATGGAATAGAAACTAGGCTAAATCATGGTTCAAATTATGTGGGATAGCCAGTACACTTACTTATGTGATGCTGGAGTAGAAATTGTTTAGCTAAAACACCACAAAAACACAGACACATTTTAAGGACAAACTTTCACTGTTACAGAAAGCTTCATCAGGTCAAGCAAGTAGACAGATGCTATGGGTTGGAATGCAAGGTTTACTGTCAACAGCCTATTGTTTTTCAGTTATAATTTCACTGTGCAAGGTTGTCACACCAGAAAACTGTAGATATCAACGTTCACAATTGAAAACACAACAAAACATATAATTATTATGAAATTCTCAATGTAAATCACTCCCCCTTTCAGCAGAAGGGAGTAAAACATGAACTGGAATATGATTCAAGGTAGATCATGGTCACTTAGATACTGTCACTTAGAACTGTTTTAAGTGGCCATGATCTACCTCTAGTCATACTGCCATAGTCCAGTTTGCATTTTACTTCCTTCTTCTGAAGAAAAATATCTAAGTGACCATGATATACCTCTAGCCATGCTGTCATAGTCCAGTTCTTGTTTTACTCTCTTTTGCTGAAGAAGGGGACTGATGTTCTCTGGAAATTTCACAATTATGTGTCTTGTTTAATTATATTGTGAACTTTGAGGCCTACAGTTTTCTAGTAAGTGTATAGGGTTTGCCCTTATATTCTCTATTCAACGTTAAAACACAAGATTAAAATATTTCTAGTAAAACTACTGTTTTGTATTACTTTAGATAAAAAATAACTAAACATTTTTATTAAAATTCGATTCCAACACAACTCAAAGTGAAACATGCCTACGTGCACACACTCAATTTATACAACGTTGGACTATTTACAAACAATAAATAACCAAAATAAACTGTACACCGAATTTACTATAGCAGCTGAGGTATTTCTTAGGAACACTTTATTATCTGCAGTATTTTAGAAGCTATGCAAATTTGTCTCAAGGTACACATTAGATGGAATGCAAGAACAGTCTTTTACAAATTATCAAGATCATTGGCTTTAACATGAAAGCCAAAATTATCATTAGGTTAGGTTAGCTTGAGTAAAAAACACTAAAGTATGGGTACATGCATTTAGCTTGGTACAGCACAGGAATAGAAGGAACAAATTACACATTTTATACATGGTAGCGAAGTATAGATAATCAATATTCCCTCTATTCCTTGTTGTGCCAAGTTATGTAAACACTGCATACAATTTTATTTTGCATTTATTTTCTGGCAACATTGATATAACGTTTAAAAACAAATTAAAGGTAAAAGGAAATTGACAGACATATAACACACATTTAATACACTTATTCTGGAGAATTTTTATTTTGAAAAAATTATCATTGATGGTATGCATGACCAGATAACTGAAGAGAGAGAGAAGTGCATAGTGTGAATTTGCATTAATTATTATCGATATAGTATTTGGTTAAACGGACAGCCCTTGTTTATAGATTTATGAATTGTCTGCCTGAATATGTGATTGTATGTAATAAAAGTGAATGTATAATTATTTTAAATATACATTTGCTGTATTGATGGGTGGTTTGAATATTGAAATGGAAGTTATAAAAATGATGGGTATGGGACTTGATGGTTAAGCATGTGATGGTATATTGATTGTTAAGGGCTCATGTGACATCACCTGTAAGAGTGGAATCATTAGTCCAACAGAACTATTATATGACTATGACACAAAAAGTTTTAGCTAAAGCTAAGAGTAATATCCTAAACTTTGCTTGAAAAGGTATTAAGACTGACAGCATTGTGAGCGCATAGCCTTTTCACATCAAACATTTATCTGCTAGGTCAAGCTAGTTTTCACGGCCATGTTTGTTGATTTTAGATTGCATGGTCATGTTTATTGTATTTTAGTTTCATTAATAGGTTATGTTATACTGGATGAATAGTAAGTATTGTATTTTGTGTGTTTGCCTGTTCAGTGCCACTTTATTCTAATATAATATAAATAAATGGCATTAATTTAGATTATCGTATTGGGAAAGCTTTGATGAATTAAACTATCAGCCCCGACTAAATGGACAAAGAATTTTTATATCTACATTTATTGGTTTTAAGGCAGAGCAAAGGTAGGTTTTTGACTTGTGTTTAAAAAAATATGTCATGCAAGCAATTTGTTTGAAATACCAGCTGTGTGTGACAAGTGTTTTTTTCTTAAATATTTTCCCGTTCCCCCTAAACACAAACTCATATAATCTCATCCTTATCATAATATCATCTATATCCTATGCCTCAACAAAGCTTTCATAATGTATTTAAAATGAATCAGACATAGAAACTAGTATTCACATTAATGTGAGTTGTGCGCAGTATTGCAATCAATCCTGGAAAGAGCCCCTAGCCTATCAAAAATGTTTATGTATGGTTAAGTTTAGGCCTTGGTGTTTTATTATAAAAGGTTTCGTACATTTATCTGATAATGGTCATTACAAATATTTGTCCTGAAGTGAAGAAATTGCACAAACAACTCATTCTAAGGAAATAAGTCCTTATATGCTTCATCACTTTTAACTTACACAAACAAATCATTCTAAAGAAATAAGTCTTATATGCTTCGTCACTTTTAACTTAAGTCTCAGAAATTCCCTTCAAATCACAAAATGCATTTTATTATCTAACACCAAACATTTATATTTTTTAACCATCAAAAACTCCTTTTTGTTTCCTTTATAAAGTTAAATGGGTAGGTATCTTTACTTATTGGCTTACTGTGGATAAATACCCATTGTTTTAACATATAGTTGTTGTGGACCGTAGTAAAAGTAAAACAGGCTTCGGTAGTTACATGGTCTATGGCGTCACTCTCGCAATAGACTAAACTGCTGATGACAGGGAGATCAGTGTTCGAATCTCAGTAAGATATACTAAGAGTGAATTTTCCTAACCGGTTTTCCAGTCTCCCTCCATGCAAGTGCGATTACAAATTTAATCTATCTCAACCCTAACTCATTTAGGGTAATTAGTACATATGAGTATAGCCTGAACAAGAAGTATGACGTGGTGCTAAAAAAAACAGGTAAATGTTAACACTACTTGTGGGGGTTCTAGTATATTTTTATCAAATTAAAATGGCCGGTTTTATTTCCTAATACTTTTACCAAAACTATTATTTGATTCATGCATAATGTGAAACTTTTCGACCTTCTAAAATAACAAAATTAACACATAACTTATATGGTCAAATAAGATTATCTTAATCCACCCTCAACCCATATCAACAAATTAGATGTTAAAACACGCTGTTGTATATTTTTTAAACATGAACTTCTTGATGTGGCAAAATTGAGCGTTGTTATAATGTAACAAGAAAGTAAAAATACAGCATATTAGTTTTATGTTTGAAAAGTTTGGTTTTTGGTTTAGGTCTTAAAGCATATATATTATAAAAATATTGTTTCTTTATTGGTCAACGTCTCATACTAATTAATTTTTCTGGGTTAGTTGTTATAACTAACTTACTGTCGCCTAACCCCCTTCCATTGACTGGATCTGTCAGGTAGCTTGAGAGAAAGGGTAGGGTTGGTGGCAAGGTAGGTGATTGGGTTCAAAATTATACTGGAGGTTCCATTTTTTGGGTTTATTAGTAGCACCATGAGTTAATACAAAATGTGATGTTAAAAGGTGTTATAAATAAATATAAGAACTTTGGTGAGAGAACTGGCTTAGTCGAATACTTAAGCTGTTGGTTCAACTGACATCTCTCGCAACCGCCTAAATGTTAGCGAAAGATCGCCGCGGGTTAAATAAACCAAAAATAAACAAGATAACCCAAGAAAACATATGTTAGTCAGTAAGTCAGCACATTTCACATTTTCTTTTTGTCCTTGCTTCGACACTCGTTCGCTTTATGCCCAGGCTTTCAGCACTTATAACATCGTATCACGTGCACACCTCTATTTTTTGCAGACACTTTTGTTCACTTCGGGTTTGTCTTTCTGATTGCGCCAGCCGCCATTTTTCTTTGCAAACAAGGCACCTGACGACGCGTTCTGCACATCACTCTTATGAGCATCCTTTTCTTCTAAGATTTTAATGTGAAGTGCGCCTGACATCCGCAATTTGTCACGTGATTAAATGGCGCACCAAAAGTTCTCAAAACCAGCGGGTAAGCTATAAAGTAATAACATTGTCACAAGTATGGGTTGATCGCGATTTCCATGTTGTTCAACGTGTTTACAGAGTAGAAAAAACTGTTCAGATGTACATGCACATCACTAATGTCCACAATTTTCTGTAGCATTAACCTCTTCAAAAGGGTTGCCTTTCCTGCCAGGCCTTTGGATAGATATCTCTCTTTCAATTTCCACCATATTTCGTGCAATGTCTCACAATTTTTCACTTGCTTAAGTTCGCTCGAGGATATAGGCAAAATTATGTTGGATAGCGCCTTCATATCATTGCACACCCATTCTCGCACATTGGATTCAATGGCATGATCATTCGTCAACTCGGGTGTTAACACGCCACCGTTTACAAATTCCCATAAAGCAGCTTTAATTAACATGGCATGCATTTGCGGTTTCCACTTATAATTGTCTTTGCCTAGCAGTTCAATCCCTGATACGTTTGCAATGTTAATGACGTTGATCTCAGAACTCTCTGGCGCGTCCATTTATCTTTTATGTTAACGTGCTAATGGACACAAAATTCACAAAACTGGGCCCGTAACCTGTTAGAGAAAGATTGCCACGGGTCAAATGAACCGAAAACCAACAATATAACACAAGCAAACATAAGTTAGTCAGTACAATAAAATTACAAGTGATGGTAGTGCACATGCACACACTTAAAGATGGCTCCACTGAACAACCGCAACTCATAACAAGCTATAAAAAAAATACCAACACTAAAGACGAACCCGGTACCTTGTGCATGGGGGCTGCCCTCTACTACAAGTATCACCCTATGATATCCTAATCCGTATTGTCCAATGATAGGCAGAGTAACTACATCCGAAAAAGATATATGTGTCAGCCCCAATAGCCATAAAATAGAAGCTCTTATAGATCAATCCGGTCTAATTACTGCACAACTGGGACAAGATTGTTGTGAGTAGCCAGAATTTTTTCTTAATGTTTACTAAAATATGTTTACTTAAAAAAAAACACTTGTGTATACATATAAAAACTGAGAGGCACAGAAGAAATGTGGTAGAAAATATTGTTTAGAAAATAACATTTTGTTATCGGTTAAGAGTGAATATATTTTAATATATCAATGGTATTATTTAACGAGTATTAAAACTATCTAACCAAAGTAACAGCTACATATCAGAGGACTTGGCATATGAATATTTGAAAGTAGTTTTAGTAACATTTTTAAATGTCAGATACTTTTCTTATCATGTTTCCACTAAATAGCAAGTCCTCGACTAAGACAAATTCAAGTTTCATGGATTCATAGCCATGCAGTTGTAGTACTTTGACAACTAGCAACACCATCTATTAAAAATTACATATGCCTGAGAAATAATTAGTGTAAGATTTAACTAATGCCAGTTGTGTGTATTTTTCACTTTATAAGATACCATATTTCATTTAAGTAAAATAACAATTTTACTTGAACCATACTATACCTTAATGAAATTAAATCAGATTTGCATCGTTCAAGCAACCACGTTAATAATCTTGTATCTGTTAGTCTAAATATCTGATTATATCTTTCTTTATTCAATTTATTTTATCTGAATTATTAGCAACTTTTCTTACCATACCAACCAGTACCATACCTTACCAATCAAGTTAATAATCTTGTATCGGTTAATCTGAATATCTAATTTTTTCTTTATTTAATTTATCTTATCTGAATTATTAGCAACATTTCTTAACATACTTCAAAATATTCTTTAAAATGTTTACTATACTTACACATTTCCCCTTCTTGTAGATCTCCAAGTAGTTCAGGACAAGATGAGTTGCAAGGATTGTGTGGTGTGAGCTTGAATGAAGTTGAGCCTCGGAGTTGGGCCAACATTATTAGGCCAGAGTCTAACTCAACCTAGAAAACAATATAATTGTGACAACTTAAAAATTAGTCTATTTAAATAATCTGATATTTTTAAAAAACAACTTAATAATATGGAATGGAAATAAAACTTATTTATAAAAAAAATCTTATATTTTAAAATGTATTTAGATTAATAAAAGTACGTGAAGGAAAAAAATAAATAGCTTTTTAAGCCAACTATTGGATAAAACATATATTTCAATATTTGGAGATTTATGTAAAATTATATCAGTACTTTTGATTAGTTATAGTAGTTTATTGAATAACTTTTGGTTGACAATAGTACTTTGAATATTAAATAGCTGTGAAAAGTTTTCTTTGATAGTTTATAAGATGAAATATGTACCATCTACATCACAATTTGTGGACTATTTGAAATGTGTGCCGATAGATGGCACTTCATGCCCATTGAGATCAGAGGCGGAGTGTATAAGAATAGGTCAGTATGAATTGTTGAACAGGATAGGTAGGGCTCGTGCATTAGGTATAGCAGTGTCAGACGAAAGACATTTCTTGAGTGCCCAGTGGGCCGGTGTATTAGAGTGTTTAAGAGTGTTTTGTTTCATTTGCCCTACAATTATGTGGGCCATCAAACTTAATCAATTTACTCATTAATATAATTATGTTGAACTTAATCTTAATGTGTTTTCTTTACAAGTGAATTAGTCTTATTTTGTAAATAAATAACGAGGGGAGGGGGGGGTAGTAACTGAGTATCAAAGCTCAATTATTGGAATTTTCTCAATCAGCTAGGTGACGTGACCGTGTAGTGATGTATTGGTACTACATTGTGTCGGGGAAATGTACCTAGTGATAACAAAAGGATACAAAGATGGTAGCAGGGCATGGTTGGTGATGAAACGGCAGTGAAAATTAAAGAAAAAAAAAAAATTCAATTCGCAAGTGAGGTAATAGAATAACTTGCGGAGGAAACATCACCCAACATCGAACAGTCCAAAAGTTTACAAGAAGTTATCCAACAACCGGGTCTAATGACGTCCAGGCTGACCACACAGGGAAACAACAAAGAACGACCACACATCGAACAGTCAAAAAGAATACTGAGATTTTTTAATTAACATTAGGTAGAACTGTTTATAATGGGAACTTTGTAGCTTTTCATGGACCTTAACTTTTTCGAGTTTGCATAGTATATCAAAATGTGTTTGTCAATCTTTTTATGTTAGGTCAATATTATTTCTTCATTGTGTAATATATATTTCCGAACATTGGGTAATTTAGTATAAAATATTAGGGTGTTTAGGGATTTCTTATAACAACAAAGGTCTAGTTTAGAAATTGTTTACATGGTATGTCCAGTGGGAGCCTCTCAACACAGTCAAGGAGCGTTGATAATTTACAGTACATTTACTTACTAAACTAAGGGTACTGGGGTTTTCGTTAACAACACGGGGCAAATCAGTTTATTCTCCTTGTTGATGTGTAGCATCTCGGTGAGATGGACCCAAATCGACTGGTAAAGGACAAATTGTTCTACGACATTTCGATAAGGGAAGTGACCCTGGTCAGCTCAGTGGTGGAGATGTGATGTCAGTTGTCGGGACTTGATAGATCGAGAAGATGATGAAGGGGCTGTATTAATCAATATCGAATTGGTTCCTGGATTTGCAACAGAGGGCCCTCACCTGTCATGTAAGCTTGAAAACTTAAGAGAAGAAACTAAGGGGAATCCAAAGCCTAGTTATTCTCAAGGGAAGAAATGGTTAAATATGAGTCGACAAATTCTCAACAGAGCAGAGCGTGCCCGGCTGGACGACCCATCTTTGGAGGAAAAATAGAAACAACTCCTCAAAGACAGCATTCAATTACATACTTGTATCCTATCCTTAATAACGGGTCCAAAGGGAGAGGAGGGAAAATCAAACATATGGGAATTTGACGTACAAGATACTTCGAGACAGCCAGGCACGTCAGCACCTGGAATGACGGACACAAGGAAAGGTGAGGCTGTGACCAACAGTTGTGGAAGGAACTAGTACACCAACAGAGGGCTCAGTATCACTCATTCAGAAGCGGAAAAATTTGACCAAACCCATCAGGACAAGGCAGTGTTGGGGAGTTTAACCCAAAGAATACCCACCGAGGAGAGAATTTGGATTGTGTTCATTCTCAATCTTGTGTGTGATTGGAAAGTAAAGTTTACGGAGATAGGAAGGTGGATAGCAAGGTTGGCATTGCTATGGTTCGAAGTAGTCCATATCTCGGTAAAGAATAACTGCGTTGCGGATGGCCTGTCTCGGATGTTTGAAGAAGATGAGAGTGAAACAGGTAGGGACAAAACAAGAGACCCAGTTCCATTAGGGGTATTGGGACAAATGCCGGAGATCTTTTCATCCATTAGGTTAGCACAGATGAATTATCCAATTCTGGGAAGGGTTTGTAAGGATCTTACTGAGGAAAGCCGGTGGCCAAATTTATAATACAGGAAGAACTTCTGTTGACTTCACCATCAGAGAAAATAGGTTGGAAGGTTGCAGTCCTGGAGATACATACAGACGTCATAATAAGATATTACCATGGGAAGACACTTAGGGATCGCCAAAACGGTTTCAAAAGTAAGAAAGATGTCCTAATGGGAACATATGAACCAGTACATAACAAGAACACGTGAGGAGTTGCGAGACGTGTAGCCGTGTTAGGCCAGCTCAAATGACAAGGTATGGTGCGTTGTGCTCGGAAGTCATGAGCTTTCCAATGCAAAGATTGTTTATAGATTTCTTTGGACCACTACCCTGGTCGAAAGTGGATATTCATATATTTTGACAGCAATAGATGGATTTACTAAGTATGTTTGGATGATGCCTGCTTGAAGAGCGACAGCAGAAGCGGCAGTGAAATACTGGATGGTAATATCTTAAGAAATGTTAGGCTACTTTGCATAATTGTATCCGACAATGGGAGTCAGTTCCGGTTGGGGGCTCTTAAGGATATGTGCTTTGCGAAGGACATTTGACATATTACGACTTCACCTTACAATCTGAAACCTTCACAAGTGGAGAGGTTCCACTGGAACCTGAAAAACACGCCTATTGCATATCATCACGCAAATTATAGGAGATGTGATGCGAACCTGACATGTCTGAAACTCGCATTTAACACAGCCGAACATGCAAGCCATGGAAAAACCCCATTCAAACTCTTACAAGGGTACAAGCCGTTACAGCCAATTAATCTCCAGTGTGTGATCTTCCCAGAGGACTGGGAAGAGAAGCCCACACAAACATCAGTGCAGCGTTGGGCTGAGGCTCTAGAATGTCTAAAAAAAAAAGCACACGAAGCAGTATTCAGACGTTACAACAAGGGTAGGGAACCAGTCCTGTACAAAGTAGGAGACCAGGTAGTTGAAGATGCATAACATAAGCAAAGCTGGAGAAGGGGTTTACTGCTAAACTTGACTTTAGGTGGTCCGCCCCTGCTACAAATGAACGGCTTTTGACACCGGTCATGGTGTTACAGCTAGCAGAACACAAGTCTGGTCGACACACCCGGATAGTTCACGTCAGCCAATTGAAACCATACCATGGTTTAGTGGATTTGAAAAGAGGGGTAGGAGATTCCTTTGATTAGGGAGTTACTGCTTGTTGGTATAACTTGTAATTTTGCTATGTTTTGCTTAGTTTAGTTTTGCTCCAGACTGGCGACGAATCTGGAGGAAACGGGATGGAGATGTAATTTAGTTTTTTAAGGTTTAGTCTGTAAGTCTTCATATGTATTTATAGTTATAAATTTGTGTGTTTTGTGGCCACCTGAAATATTCACTGTGTTTAACTGTACAAGTGTGATTTTGTTTAATTTGAGTATTTACATAGAATTTAGTATGTTTTGTATGATTATATATAATTTTGTATATTTAAATAGATTGTTTTGTAAAAAAAGAGGGGAGTGTGTGCCAACTCCATAACACCTTGTGGACTATTTGAAATGTGTGCCGATAGATGGCACTTCACGCCCACTGAGGGCAGAGGTGGAGTGTAGAAGAAAAGGTCAGTGATGTACGGATTGTTGAACAGGATAGGGCTGGCCCATGTGCCGCATTAGGTAGAACAGTGTCGGGCGAAAAACGTTTCTTGAGTGCCCAGTGTGCCAGTGTATAATGTGTTGTGTTTCATATGCCCTACAATATTGTGGGCCATCAAAGTTAATCAATTTACTCAATATAATTATGTTGAACTTAACCTCACTTTGTTTTCTTTACAAGTGGATTAGTCTTATTTTATAAACAAATAACAAGGGGTAGTAACAGAGTATCAAAGCTCAATTTTTGGAATTTTCTCAGTCAGCGAGATGACGTGACAGTGTAGTGATGTATTGGTACTACGTTGTGTCAGGGAAATGTACCTAGTGATAACAAAAGGATACAAATATTAGTGTATATTAGGGCTCTGCGAGAACTCGGATCCCGAGTCAGTTGCATAAGCCTGAGATGGAAAATTTTGGAGGTCCATCATTTTCGAGCTTCCTATTGATGTACTTAATAATCTATTTTAAAACTCAATACTTAGCATATGCTATTTAATTTATATAATATCGGCATTTCCACTTATAAATCATTCGGTTACTTAACAAATGGTTAAAATTAATATCAATTTTCACATTACTAATGTAGTAGAGATTTAAAACTACTTTCAACCAGTAAATTTATTCAATATTGCCATCCATTTTGCATTGTCCTTTATTGAAGTTGTTTACTTGTATTGCCAAGACAATGCAATGAATATAAAAATAGCTAAGTAGATTACTAAATAATAAATGATTCTTTTAACCATTTTTGCCTGGTCCTTTCTAAAATATTAATTTCTGTTAAATTAAAAAATTAATATCAAGAATATACCATTATATTGAATGTTTTTAAACTTAAGATATTTAAAACTCATATTAATGAATAGGTTTAACTACAAAACTAGCACTATTTTAGTTACTAATAGGTTATAGAATTATTTTGGTTAACCTGTCAAAAATCAATGTTGATCTTACTTGATGCAAAAAATATTTAACCAAACTTACCACATGTTGATTAAAAAAGCATTTACTATTTCATATTATTTGCTATAAATATTGTTTTGATCATATTCTTTTTTATTTTAAGGTATGAGCAACTTTTATAAGTATTAAAAATTGAATTGAAATAATTTCCTCAATAAAATAATTTCTAGCAAGAGCCCATACAACGCGCATGTGCAACTGCGCAAATGAATTAAATTGGAACAGTAGACGTGATCATACACATACACTCAGGAATGATTAAAGAAATATGAAACGCTTCAAATTTTTAACTGTTTATGATTCTTATGGAGTAAATTAAATTACTAAAGCATATTTTGGGGAAATATTAGCTTATTAAAACGTTATTTTTATCACCTTTTTTTTTAAACAAGACAGTGTAGAAACACTGTACAATAATGTATAGTAAGTGGTGGTGATTGAAGCCAACAAAAAAGGATAATTAGGTTAGGTCTAAATACAAACGAAGCCAACAAAAAAGGATAATTAGGTTAGGTCTAAATACAAACAAACACTTTTTTTTTACACTTTTACACTTCCCACTTTTTCAAACTTCCACATTTGCACATTGTTTTGAATTTTCGGAAATTGTTTTTAATAATTTAATTATTTTCTAAATTACTCTCCTCAATTTATTTTCTCTTTGTGACAATATACCTAGTCTTTCAATTCTCTTCTAGACCTCCTCATTTCAAAAATTATAATTTTTAGGGTTTGCCTACCTTCTCCGGAGGTGTGTTGAGCTTTCAGCCAAACTTATACAAACTAGTAAATTCCTGTTATCAGGTTGGCAGAATTATTAGGTTGTTCAAACAATTGGTAGGCTGGCTTACCATTAGTCAATCAAAGCCGCAAGCAAACTTTTCTTAGGACTGGAAGGTCCTATGTCCTATACCCTATGCCCCAGGTCCTACATCCCATGAATGATTTAGAATATTAATATCACAAAGATATGGATTTGACATGAAATTTCAATTCCAACTTAATTCTAGATTCGAAATTTATCTCCAAATTATATTTCATACTCACAAATCATTACAATCAGGCCAGAAACCAGTTGAGTAGTCAAGTGAATAAAGAAATTACTCGAGTTCCAGCTCACAAAAGAATCACATAGCTGACAGTTGTTTGTGACAGTGAATATTTTTTTTCAAAGAAGCTAGGTCCACCTTAATTTAAATATTAATTGACCTTTGCACAGTGATTAAATAAATGGTGTGATCTTTATTTGATGTTTCACCTTTTGAGATTAGTATTATTGCATAAGCTTACCTTTTTTTAAAATAAACCTAAAATGTATCTAAAATGATTATCATCATATTTTGAAATATTTTATCATTGGATTGGAGCTCGGAAACCGTTAGGAATTAGGATGTGAACATTTGAGAGGTAATCTACCCACATTTTTATGTAAGGAGATTGGGAAACCATTTCAGAAAACCACCCTCAGTAGACCCAACCAGTATTCGAACCCCAATCTCTCTGTTATCAGCAGGCCAGTTTAACAAGAGAGTGGCGCCTAGACTACTCGGCCACTAAAACGGGTATCTGTTATTTAATTCGGTGTTTACAGTTTTCAAACATCTGTAGGATTAGCATAATTCTCCAGAAATAAATGTTTTTTGGAATTTTTCATCCTATTGATAGATATTAACTTTAATAATAACTCGAGTAATTAGATTTTAAGTCAACATAGGTGTTTTGTTTAGTAGATAAAAAAAATGTTAGTAAGTATTACAAAATAAGACTACCATAATTATTATTTTCTTCATTCATGATAAAATAAATACCACTTTAAAAAATCTAACCAGAACCACTGAAAAACTGGGGGTCGTCTTAGATTCGTGGTCATCTTGGATCCAGGTAAATCCTGTACTTACTCTGGGGCATAGGGAACTCAAAAGTTCATTAACTTTAATTGTTTGAAATAGAATTTACTTTATTGTCATCTCCATGTCGTGGTTAAGAATGCTAAGGCGCTGAGTGTGTAAATTAATCAGTCTTAGTACATTTGCCAGTTAGATTCCTTATAAAATTGAAATTACTTAGTACCAGTGTGATACGAACTCGCGATGGGTAGAAGAGATTTTGAAGATACAAGTATATTACAGCGTTTTAGTAACATATACTTTCTGCTAAGAGCTTTAAAAAAAAATAATGCTGTTGAAACATCATAATAATCGCTATATTGCTAGATATAAATATTTCTTTGTATCTTAATTTTAATTTATTTCTACAGTAAATAAGATAGTATCACTACTCGTCTGTCGGCCTTAAATTAGTGAATACAGATAGTCAAAACACCATTAAAATGTATATCACTAAAAAAAACCATTATGACAAGCTGTTAAATAATCCATTATATCTTTATGAGTTTCTTTGTATGCCCTTTCTTCCATCAACCCATTTTTCACAAACTTGTTATTCCCAAGGATATATAATAGTGTGTAAATACTTTTCCATCTCAAAATTTACACAATCCATTGGATTTTGTTCAAGCAAAAAATTATTCCACCTATTCACATTTTGTTCATTAGATAAACAATAATCACCGTGGGTATTTATTGTTCTGGATTCGATACATTTCTTCTGAAACGAGCGCACAAACTGCGAGACTGCAACAACTTCAAATAAAAAATAATTACATTTAATAAGATAATAAAATAAACATATTAACACTTTTGACTCATAAAAACATCGTTCATTAATTTTTTGAAAACTAGCTTATTCAAAATCCAATGAGAGTCAAATCTTAGACCGTAAAACAAATATAGAAAAGAAAAACACATACTGAGGATGTCTAAAAATTATGTTTTGACCATATTTTATTTTAAATAGCTATTTTTGATATGTGCAGGAATGTTTCTTTTTATTTATAATAGTGGATTACAAATTTAATGTACCTGGTACAGTTTTTTTTTTTTTTTTTTTTTTTTGTTGTTTTTTTTTTTTTTTTTTTTTTTTTTTTTTTTTTTTTTTTTTTTTTTTTTTTTTTTTTTTTGTCATACTCTGAATATAATTTAACACTTATTAATACAATGTTATTGTTACACTTATTGTTACATTGCTCAAGAATGAGAAAAGCATTGAAAAAATGTAATCTACACACTGCAGATTTGTAAATGTTGGACTGCCTCAAGTAAATAAGGGCTAATGTCATAAAGCTTTGTAAACAGAGTAGCATATGATTTTTTCCTTAGAAAATAATGTATTACTAGAGTAATACACATATACAAGTAGGGGCAAACTATCTTTATTCACACAGCAGTTAAGAATATGTGAATATTTTAGTTACTTAATGTTTTAAGATGGTTATATTTTAATACGCAAATTTTTCATTAGTGGACATTGGCCCTTCTTATCCAAATTAATATAGTATTTGTTTCCTTGACTCAAGAAGGTCAACACAGAGATTAACTTCCCCCTCCACTGCCGCCTGGTTTCTGATCCAGCAGGTTAGCCACCGCTTGCAAAATGATGCTTGCAAAATGATACTAGCTTATAAATGGGTATGATAACACTACAAGAACCTATTATCAACCAAGATAACTATTTGTAGAAGGAGAAGTTATATTTAAAACCATGTGTTTTTATTAAAATTACATGTCTAATTTGGAGTCATTAGCTCAAAAGTCCTATCTATTGAACCTAGCCCGATTGTAAAAATATATTTAAAAATAAAAATAAATTATGTATTAAACTCCGTGTTAAAACCAAACACTCCAGCTTAATTTTAAAATAAAAATAAATAACGCCACCATTAATAATAAATTTGTTTTCCTATTTGAAATGGAAACATTTTAACGAAAATATTTCAATAACTATTTTTAGCGTGGTTTGAAAATTTCATAAGAATTATGAAATATGCCCAGATATTTTACTCAAATAAATAAGACACAACAATGTTGAATTATTAGATATATTTTAAACATAATTCTTAAGACTTATTTGGTTATATGGAGTTGTCCTTCTACCTGTCAGCCAAATTTTTTACCCCACCTAAAGACATTTTTTAAAACTTATCCCCCTCACTCCAATTGTCTGGAGTCCCATTTTAAAATGTTCAGACTCTTATAGTTATTTGGATTTAGTATTTTTGCACCTGCGTACCAAATTTCAGTTTTATACCGCGCTGGGATGTAGTTTTTTCTATAAGTTCTGTACATTTTGAGGCCCCCTCCTCTCCACCCCAAATATAATACAAAAAGATCATACATTTTTCCGGCAATAAACTTTGTCATCATTTCTTAATAGATTTGGACCAAAACAGGTTTAAACCATTTATAATTAAGTCAAACAATGCGTGACTGTTGTATTTTGACAAAAAGAAAGGCAAATTAAAATATAGCAAAATTGTGGTCCAGTTATTAACTTCGTCGCTTCTTATCAGATTTTGACCAAACCCGTTTTAAATTATTTTTAATTGTCGAGCAGTGTATGAAAGCTTTATTTTGTTGATAAGAGTGAGTTGGAGAAAGGGGTTGGGACTACCAAACCTGGGTCGGGGGATTCGGCGGTGACAATCGATTTTCTTAAACCATTACCTCTTTGTCCAATGGCAGCAATGTAAAGTGTGAACTGTGTTCTTCTTTTCATTGTAAAAGCCATATTGTGTTCGTCCTTTTTATGTTTCTATCCACCTTTCCTATACCTTCTTCCAAATATAATACAAAACTAATTTGAATAAAACTTATCTGTAAGAGTCTGAAAATTTAACATTTTTAATTGGGATTTCTGAAGAAAATTTAAATTTGGCAGGAAGGTAGAAGTATGATTCCATATAACAAAATAAGTTTTAAAATTTTGAATTTTTAGGCGTTAGCTGAAATTCTAAAGTAAGGTAAAGGTACCACTCCAAATAACCATCAGATTCTGAAAATTTTAAATGTGATCCAGGGAAAGAGTACAAGAGGGGATTTAATCAGATTATGATTTCACATTAAATGTTTCTTTTACTACTTTTTTTGTTTTCTTCAGCACATTTTCACCCTGGTTTTGCTAGTATTTATTTTTTACATAATTTAATTATGTTGAATATTGGTGATGACTCTTTTTACTGCAATACTAACGTTTCTTTACTATTTTGAGAAAGAAAAATTTACTCTTTACATATTTTCTTTGCAAAAAAGATGCAACCCATCTACCACCTTTCCCTGAAATCGAACACATCCACACTGGAGTAAAGACTTACACCACAAGTATTGTTTGTCGAATCTGGATTATTGTACTTGGCTGTCAAATGTTGTTGGTGACTAGTATATTCCACAGACCACACCCATGGTTGATCCATTAGTGACTCCAGCATTGGGGTCACCTGTTCGGCAAAGTTTCTCGAACCCATGGTGAACCATTCCAATCCCAATCCTTGCTGAATATTGGCATGGGTTGATTACTGGAGGTCTCATCGGCCCCCTGGGATGGGTATAGGGACCGCCAAAGTTGGTCCTACCGGCTTCGTAGTATTGTTTTGGAACATATTGTTCCAAGTGATGATAGTGATATCAAATCGCACTGCCATCAAAGTTGGTGAGATGTCATTGAACGGGTCCAGTTCAAATTCTGGAACTGCACCGTTGTTGACTGTGGCCAGTTTGAATTCTGGAACTGCACTTTTGTCAACTGGCTGGTCATATCTTGTTTGCTTGAAATGGACGTTATTTGTAACGTGTTGCGATGTCATATTATCTCGTTTCTTTCTGCTGTTATTGGCTGGCTCTGCTACCAATGCACTATCGGCCCCCATAGGCCGTGGATGTGTTTCAGAAGCATTAATCAAATCGTTGATATGAAGTTATGTATATAATTTATTATGGTTAAGACTTAGAAACAAACCTAAGATTAGCAATAGAAAAGTGAAAGGATATAATACTGAAGAAATTGATAAAAAGTTAAAAATTATTAACAAGTTAAAATTAAATATACTTTAATATTGAAAAAACACATTAAGCTATGCTTTCAACAAGCATAAAATATGTGAGATAAAATTGAAAAAATTAAAAATATATTAATGGCATATAACAATAATTACCAAGTCAAATGGTGACCATCAGTCAAAAAATACATATACAACATATTAAAATAATTAATATCAGAACAAAAATTAAGGATAGCACACAGTTAAAATTCAAACATTGAAGATGACTAGTTAAATGAAATCAAACACGTGAAAGTAGTGTCTTTCAAGTTGTAAAAATAATGTGAAATAAGGTTGGAATGTAATAAGCTATGATAAATAATCTGTTTTTAATTAAAGAATCTTCATCAAGACCGGACGAAACTTTAAAGTCCGTTATAAAGAACATATCTCAGATTTCATACATAATAGGACCAAATATAAATTTGCAGATCATCTTAAAAATTCCAACCATCAACCTAAACCTATATAACAATGTATAGTACCCCTCCACATCTCTCACAAAGGCACCAAATTAAACTGCCGAAAATTGTTTCATACAAGAAGCTTTAATTCAAAACAAATTGATCATCAACGAACAATTACAACAATCCAACCAAATTCTAGTAAACTCATTAACTCATCTATTTAAAAATATTAAAATCCTATAACCTCTGGTTTTACTGCTCTTCCTTCCAGCATAGTCAATGATTCGATCGAGCCGGTGTTGAGAAGATTTGTTTACCAGTCATTCCATTTATCTCTCCATCCTTGTTTTTGGTTTTATTTTACTTTAATTGTTATTAGCCTTTCCCCACCACAAGTTTACACCGTGGTCATGTATACTCTCGTTGCTATAGCAACATTTCGATAGTCTTTAGTTTTTAACTCTTTTTAGTCTGTTTTAACCACACACTCATTCAGTCTCAACATTTAAGTCATACCATTAACTTTTGTTCTCGCATGACGACCTTGGTAAGTTTGTTTGTTTACCTTTTTTCGTTTTCTCAATTTTCTCACGTTTTTTATTTAGGTTTTCACTCCCATAATTGTTTCTAATAGTCTTTAATTTCAATTTACAGCGCTATGATTATGGTATAATTGTACTGAAACATGTCGGCCAGAGTTTAATCGGCTTTCTTTTAAACGCTGATTACCTGCCCAAGGAGTAATGGGACTGAACAAGATCAAGACTTCGATTCTTTAATTAAACACAGATTATTTATCATTGCTTACTACGTTCCAACCTTATTTCACATTACTTTTACAACTTGAAAGACACTACTTTCACATGTTTGATTTCATTTAACTAGTCATCTTCAATGTTTGAATTTTAACTGTGTGCTATCCTCAATTTTTTTTATGATATTAATTATTTTAATATGTTGTATATGTATTTTTTGACTGATGGTCACCATTTGACTTGGTAATTATTGTTATATGCCATTAATATATTTTTAATTTTTTCAATTTTATCTCACATATTTTATGCTTGTTGAAATCATAGCTTAATGTGTTTTTTCAATATTAAAGTATATTTAATTTCAACTTGTTAATAATTTTTAACTCTTTATTAATTTCTTCAGTATTATATCCTTTCACTTTTCTATTGCTAATCTTAGGTTTGTTTCTAAGTCTTAACCATAATCATTACTGCTCCTTACTTATTTATAATGTTTTCTAAAATGATATATTTTATTGTTAAGGTTACAAAACATATTAAGATCCTATGACGTGTGAATGGGCATGGTGGATGGTGACTGACTGACTAGCCTACACATAATAGGTCTTGACGCTTACGAGTCTCAAGAGTAACTTAATTGCTGTTCGCCTCAGGCAAACTCTCTGTGATCTATCACAGACCCTAGCACTACAGTTGTCTATGCCTACCACCAAATGCACATGTCACAAACGAAAAATGAGATATTGACAATTAACTCAATTTTTGCATGCTTTTTAATCTCTTTCAACCTATTGGAGATAGAATTATTGTGATGGTCAAAAAAAAAATTGAGCTCGAAATTTTGATAAATGTTGATGTTTCATGAGCCCCTGAAACTGAAAAAATATTTTTCGCAATGCCGTGTGTGTGTGTGTGTGTGTGTGCGCGCGCACACACATGTAATATCAAAGTTTACTGATGGGGAAAAAAAGAGAAACACTCGATTTTCTCAAAATCTGGTTTAAAAATTTTGATTACTTTTTTTTATCTAGGCGCTGTTTAATATTACAAAGCAGTTGCTTGGGGGTATTATTACTAAACTAGTGGTGTTCTATCTTAATGGTGATTCTAGGTAAAACGGAATGTTGAAGGTCATGATGTTGTGCATGACAGGGGTGAAAAACCATTTTGGAGTTGAAGAGTGGGGAATGCTATTCAAATGATGTCAGGGGAAGTAGTTTCTTTCCCTGCCTCCACCAGTGAAGGCTCAGGGCCAACCTTTTAACACCACCTTAAGCATAACCTTTATCTTTATCTTTTCTATAACCTCCCCCCCCCCCTGCCCATTATGGAGTTGTGTTTTACATTTCACACTACCTCCTGATGAAATAAAGGTAAAGGTATTGGGCAGCAGTAATCAATTATCTTTAACAGACAGCAATGTAAAATATGAACTGTGTTCTTCATTTTATTGCAAAAGCCTTTGCACTTGTTCCCGTTTATGTGTTTATATCCCTATTTCATCTATCATGTATAATATATACCATATATAATATAAAATATATGTACCATATATAATATTCAGCATATACTTTGGAAGATCAATCATGTAAAGGAAGTACATTACTACTAAGGCAAGTGTTACAAATAAAAAGCTCACTTTCTTGTAAATTTTAGTGGTGTAGTCTGAAGACATAAGCACCCAATTGAAGTGAGCTGGCGACACAGAACTGGACAGGAAGTATGGGCGTTGGTAGAATTTACGCAATGCCTTCACTGCATGAATGTCACAGTTCTGCCTGTAATACCACATTTCAAATTAGAAAATTAAAAAGTTAGAAAAATTACTTATTTTAGACACACTCAAGACTAAAGGTTTCTTTAAATATGGCAGCAAAGAGGAGGCAATATCATTTAAGGTGTCCAGATAAATTATACCAACAATTACTTTCTAGCTCACTATATGCAAATACTGGGTATATCACAACCATTTTTTTTATTGAGAACATGGCTTAACTCTTAACTGAACTTAACTAATTTGTTAGTTACTGATACATCGAAATGTTGTGCCACAATTTGATGGGGTCTAAGGATTTTTATCATAGGAAAAAAGGCTATTAGGTGGTGTGATCCTGTCCAATATATCGTGAAGCCCATGCTTAGAAGATAAAAAAAATTCTAAAAGCTAACCAAGACCTATATAGGTTAAGCTGATTTTATTTAATTATTTTACGATTAATAATATACGATTAAAATATAGTTAGAAACCTACATGAACAATAAAATAAGTTTTATGGATACCAGGAGCATGTAATTTTGATGTCAATGAAACTTTAGTTAACTTAATATATTTACTATTGATAAAGTCAAAATAAGCAGCACATCTACTGACAAAACTGATTTAAAAAAAAAAAGAACAAAACTATCTAAGAGTTTTAAATGGTTAATATGTAATCAGTGTGACAGTAACTTGAAAAATAAATACTGGCATAATAAACAATATATACTAGGAAGTAAGTTTCCTGAAAATGATTTCCTTTTCAATGAAATTTTCATATTTAATTTATTAACATCTGACCATCTTACCTAGTTTTGGCTAAGCTTTCTATTTTGAGAAAAGTTCTGGTTCTCACTGAATATTTAAATTCAAGATATGCATTTCACTTTTTGAGTAATAGTATGTTAGTATTTTAAATACTTCTTTCACATTGATAAATTAACATGGTACAGATTAAATAATTTATCTGGTATTTAAATAAAGCAACTAATTTTAGTGTCAAGACTTTCCCACTTTTCAAATATGATTTAGTCAGCTAATACCATTTTCTTCAGTTTGTAAAGGTAGTTTGAGAGTTTAGTACTGTACTAATTTTTAAACATTTAACCAGGTAACTTACAATATATCTCAAACCTTCTTAGAATATATCTTAATTAGTGATGTAATATTTTAATCAATATTAAATATCAATATCTTAACAGTGTTATTGTTTCTGTTACTACATAGTTCGGCATTTTGCCCTAACTATACTATTGCTAGAATGAGACTGTAAACTACTAGACGTGACTTTAGCCAGTCTGATGTCATACACTAGGGTGGGGG